>OZ030024.1:49670200-49877700 GCA_964023405.1 Apodemus agrarius
CTTTCTTCAGCGCCTCCTGCAGGCAGGGCCGGGTCCTGTGGGTCCGCTGGGGCGCCGCCTGTCGCTGCTGCGGCGGAAGAACAGCTGCGTGTCAGAGGCCTCCACCGCAGCCAGCTGTGGCTGTGCGGGCGGGGCGGATGGCGGAGGCGTTGAATGCGGTTGTGGAGAGCCAATGCTCGACCCCAGCCTGCGGGACCCTGAACTGGAGCCTCCCTCTTGTCCTGAGGCGCCAGCCCCCATCCCGGGGCCAACTCCTGAGCCTTTTACCACCGTGTTGATTCCTGGTCCCCGGGCTCCTGCGCCACCCTGGCTGCCTAGCCCTATTGGAGAGGAGGAAGAGAGTCCGGCCTGAGACCCTGGGACCAGGACCCCTACCGGACACCTACCTAATCCTGCACTGGGCATGCTGGCCCAGACCACCAGGGTCTGCACAAGCTAGCCAGGCCTGCAGAAATCCGACCTACTTATTTTGACCAGCGGAGTCTCCCACTGGGGCTGGTGGTTTTGGGGGTCCATATTCTCCCAGCTGCTGTTGCTTCTTCTCCGCCCTCCCCCTGTCTCCCCCCCTCCCCACTCCTAACTTCTTTAAGACCGTTTGCTTCCCAAACCCCACCACCTGACCCGTCGCCTCTGTGGGTCTTCTGACGGGTGCCATGTGTTCTTTCCTTCCAGTGGAATTGTGACTGCCTACCTCATAAACTTGTGAGGATGAAAACAAAAAATACAAAACTACGTCTTTAAAGCAGTTGGTTTATAGTAGGCATTCAATAAATGGGTAACACTGGAGTGTGTTATGTCTAGCCAGATGATTTGGAAATTCTTCTAGACCTTTTTTTCTTTTGTCTTTTTTCACATTGCACAGTTGACTGGCCAGTGCCTCCTGAAATCGACTAGACAGGCTCTCTTCAAACTCACATTTACCTCCCTTGCCTACCCTAGTGCTAGGTGGGTTACACCACACCTGGCCTCCAGGACTTTCTTGATGATGTTCTAGTCATTCTCCACCCCTCCCCCAAACTGTCATGTAGCCCACCCCTCCCCTTGGTTTTATTCCCTGGTGAGAGAGAAATGCTGCCTAGTGACCAGAGCCTCTGGAGTGCCAGACAAGCACCTGGAAAGAGCTGTGTCCCCAGGCCCACTCATTAAGGAGGGAGCCATGAAGCAATGGTTTTCCCCGTGCTCCTCACATGTCAGGTCCTGTGTGTGCGGTGTTGGGGAATTGCAACCCAGGGCCTCTCCCACGCTGACACCCCAGGCCACTGAGCCAGGCCACAGACACCCCAGGCCACTGAGCCAGCCACAGACACCCCAGGCTTGTTTGCACTGTTTTCTTTCTTTTCTTTTTCTTTTTCTTTCTTTTTTTTTTTTTTTTTTTTTTTTTTTTTTTTTTTTACTTCATTTGGAAATAACTATTTTGGTTTTGTTGGGTTGGTTGTTTGGTTTGGTTTTGGTTTTTGGGGGGAGACAGGGGTTTCTCTTTTTTTTTTTGTTTTTGTTTTTTGTTTGTTTGTTTTTCAAGACAGGGTTTTTCTGTGTAGTCCTGGCTGCCCTGGAACTCACTCTGTAGACCAGGCTGGCCTTGAACTCAGAAATCTGCCTGCCTCTGCCTCCCAAGTGCTGGGATTACAGGCTTGCGCCACCACGCTCGGCTGGGGTTTCTGTGTATCCTGGCTGTCCTGAAACTAAATCTGTAGACCAGGCTGGTCTGGAATGAGAAACCCACCTGCCTCTGCCTTCCAAATGCTGCTCCAGCTGCAATATTCTCTGTGTCTGAGTGTGTGTCTACATTATGTCTGGGTACTGCGTGGCTCTCTCCGAGGCCAGAAGATGTTGGATCCCCTGGAACTGGAGACATACAGTTGTGAGCTGTCATGTGGGTGCTGGAAATCAAACCCAAGTGCTCTGGAAAAGCAGTGTCCTTGGCTGCCTGCCATCTCCCCAGCCACTGCTTTTTGTTCCTTCAAGAATGTTCTCACTACATAGCCCTGGCTGTCCTTAACTTACTATGTAGACCAGGCTGGCCCCAAACTCACAAAGATCCACCTCCCTCTGCCTCCTGAGTGCTGAAATTTCAGGCATAAGCCATTATATCCAGTTCCCCTGTTTTGTTTATTTTTAAAAGATTTTATTTATTTATTTATTTATTTATTTATCTCATATATGTAAGTACACTATCACTGTCTTCAGACACACCTGAAGAGGGCATCATATCCCATTACAGATGGTTGTAAGCCACCATGTGGTTGCTGGGAATTGAACTCAGGACCTCTAGAAGAGCAGTCAGTGCTCTTAACTGCTGAGCCATCTCTCCAGCCCCTGTTTTATTTCTTATATATTTATTTTAAAGATTTATTTATTTTAAAGATTTATTATATGTGAGTACACTGTAGCTATCTTCAGACACTCCATAACGAGGTGTCAGATCTCATTACAGATGAATTTGAACTCCTGACCTTCGGAAGAGCTGTGTGTGCTCTTAACTGCTGAGCCATCTCCCCAGTGCCCCCTCCTCCCTTTTTTTTTTTTTGTTTTGTTTTTGTTTTTGTTTTTTGGTTTTGGTTTGTTTGTTTTTGGTTTTTTCAAGACAGGGTTTCTCTGTGTAGCCCTGGCTTTCCTGGAATTCACTCTGTAGACCAGGCTGGCCTCGAACTCAGAGATTCACCTGCCTCTGCCTCCCAAGTGCTGGGATTAAAGGCGTGTGCCACCACCACCTGGCTCAACTTTATTATTATTATTATTATTTTATTATTTATTATTTTTTGTTGTTTTTTTTCGAGACAGGGTTTCTCTGTGTAGTCCTGGCTGTCCTGGAACTTACTCTGTAGACCAGGCTGGCCTCAAACTTAGAAATCCGCCTGCCTCTGCCTTCCAGAGTGCTGGGATTACAGGCATGTGCCACACCCGGCTCAACTTTTATTATTTTTAAGACAGGGTTTCTCTGTGAAACCTTGACTGTCCTGGAACTCTCTCTGTAGACCAGAATGGTCTCGAACTCAGGCATCCAACTGCCTCTGCCTCTTTAACTGGGATTAAAGGCGTGCACCAAAGTGTGGTGTAGGTCATATAGTCCTAGATGACCTCAAACTCACAGCAATCCTAATACCGCAGTCTCCTCAGGATTAAGAGTACAGGCATGGACCACTCTATCTGGCTTTCCAGGACTTCAGTGAATCGCTCTTCAGTTGACTTTAGTTTAGCAGGGACCCCTTCCCTAGCTGCCTCACCTCAGGGCCTTAGCACATGATAATCTGTCTGGACTGTTCTTCCCTAGGTGTCTAGATGACACTATCCTAATCTCTGTGGTACCTGCTTCCTGGACTTTTTTCCTGGACTTTTTTTTTTTGTTTTTGTTTTTGTTTTTGTTTTTGTTTTTGTTTGTTTTTTGTTTTTTGTTTTTTGTTTGTTTTTTTTTTTTTTTTTAGACAGGGTTTCTCTGTGTAGCCCTGGCTGTCCTGGAACTCACTTTGTAGACCAGGCTGGCCTCAAATTCAGAAATCCACCTGCCTCTGCCTCCCAAGTGCTGGGATTAAAGGAGTACGCCACTACCGCCCAGCTAAATGTGTAGCCCAGGCTGGCCTCGAACTCATGATCCTCCTGCCTCTGCCTCTTCAGCAAATCCTACTGGTGTGTGCCACCACAACCAGCATTTTTTTTTTTTAAGATTAATATTTATGAGCCAGGCAGTGGTGGTGGTGGCACATGTCTTTAATCCCAGCACTCAAGAAACAGAGGCAGGGGGCTGGAGAGATGGCTTGGAGGTTAAGAGCACACTGTCTGCTCTTCCAGAGGTCCTGAGTTAAATTCCCAGCACCCACATGGTGGCTCACAACCATCTATAATGAGATCTGGTGCCCGCTTCTGGTCTGTAGGCATATATGTAGGTAGAACGCTGTATACATAACAAATAAAAAGAAAGAAAGAAAGAAAGAAAGAAAGAAAGAAAGAAAGAAAGAGAGGCAGGCAGATCTCTGTGTTGCTGAAGTTTACCATCCTAATAAACCCATATAAAATACACACAATCCAGGTATTTTAAGTAATAACTTGGGATTATTGATAGGAAATAGATTTTAATAGTACAGAGAGTAGATATCTGTCCAGCTCTAGTGCTGATTAAGGATTATTATAAATATAAAGTTGTATGTGTCTTTTATCCAGGAACTAAATGGTTAAAGGCAGGGTAGTAATCACGGATTGAGATTAAATTTTTCTACAACATTTCTGAGTTCAAGGCCAGACTGGTCCACATAGAGAGTTCCAAGATAGCCAGGGCTCCACAGAGAAATTGTCTTAAAAAATTAATATTCAAGCCGGGCGTGGTGGCGCAGGCCTGTAATCCTAGCACTTGGGAGGCAGAGGCAGGCAGATTTCTGAGTTCGAGGCCAGCCTGGTCTACAGAGTGAGTTCCAGGACAGCCAGGAATACACAGAGAAACCCTGTCTCGAAAAACCAAAAAAAAAAAAAAAAATTAATATTCATTCATTCACTCATTTATTTAGAGACGGGATCTATGATGTGGCTCCGGCTGTCCTCGAACTTGCTATGTAATCTAAGAGAGCCAGCTGCCTCTGCCTCAGTGCTGAGATTAGAGGCGTTTATGACCGCGCCTGACTAGAAACTTGCTGCTTTTGACTAAGCTGACTGGCTGGTGAGCTCTCGCTCTTCACTGGTTCCCCAACCCTCAAAGTAGGAATACATGCACACACATGCAGCCACTGTCAGATTTGGGGGGGGAGGGGGGGAGGTCAAATTCAGCTCCTCATGCATGTTTACAGACAAAGTGGTCTCCCCAGCTTCTTCTTATTTTTTTTTTTTTTTTAGTCCTGGCTGTCCTGGAACTCACTCTGTATACCAGGCTGGCCTCAAACTCAGAAATCCGATTACAGGCGTGCGCCACCACCGCCCGGATATCCCCAGCTTCTTAAAACAAACAATATGCCGGGCGGTGGTGGCACAGGCCTTTAGTCCCAGCACTTGGGAGGCAAAGGCAGGCGGATTTCTGAGTTTGAGGCCAGCCTGGTATACAGAGTGAGTTCCAGGACAGCCAGAGCTACACAGAGAAACCCTGTCTCGGAAAAACAAACAAACAAACAAACAAACAATAGCCAAACCTCCTCCCTGCTGCTCCAGTCTGCCTGTCATAGTTCGTTACTCATACCTTCAGGAGAATGCAAGACAGAGGCGGGTATGGAGCTGCGCTCTCCCTTCAATCCCAGAGTCTAAGAGGCAGAGGCAAGTGGATCTCTGAAGCTGAGGCCAGACAGGGCCACACAGAGAAATCTTGTCTCAAAAAAAGACAAAACAAGCAAACAAAGTCCCATAAGATGGGCTGGAGAGATGGCTCGGCAGTTAAGAGCACTGACTGCTCTTCAGGAGGTCCTGAGTTCAAATCCCAGCAACCACAGGTGGGCTCACAACCATCTGTAATTCTGTAATGGGAACAGATGCCCTTCTCTGGTGTGTCTGAAAACAGTAACAGTGTACCTATACAAAAAATAAATAAATAAATAAATAAATAAAATCTAAAAACAAAAAACAAAAACAAAAACAAAAACAAAAAATACACCCCATAAGATTGCAAGTTAAGGCCCAGAGAGATGGTTCAGTGGTTATGAGCACTGGCTGTTCTTCCTGGGGACCCAGGTTCAACTCCCAGCACCCACCACAGCTCACAACCATCTGCAACTCTAGTCCCAGGGGATCTGATGCCCTCTTTTGGCCTCTGCAGGCACCGGGCACATATACGGCACACAACACACAGATAGGCAAAAATGTTCATACGTACATGTAAAAAATTTATTTTAAAAGTAGTGGTCTGTGTCCCTAGTGCAGTTTTTATTCCTCGACATTGTGTCTAGAGTACATTCATGACAGATTTAAAGTCTTTATTCTTTTCAAATATAAAATCAGGCTCTTCCCAGGAGAAGAATCAAGAAGAATCACATTGCTAAAAGGAACAGTCCTGCCCCTGCTCCCTGCCTGGCCCCTTCCCTCCCATCTAAGGCGCAAAGGGCAGAGGTCAGTCTCAATCAGGTCAAAGGCCCAGGCTGGGTGAATGTAAACTGGAAGGTGCCAGCAGGCAGCAGGAGGTCGAGCGCTGTCAGTGCTTGTCAATGGAGCGAAGGCTCAGAGGTGCCTGGCGCCCCAGGGGTCCTCGACGAGCATTGGTGGCCAGTCTTTGCTGTGCCAGGAAGGACTGGGCGTGGGCAGGAGCGTGCTCTTCCCCAGCCCGATGCTCCAAGGCCATGCCCTAGAGAAATGGTATAATTGGCAGGGTGGGGTGTGCGAGCCCACCTGAGCCGCCACGTGACCCTGATCACATGACCTCCGAACCCGCTCACCATGCTGTACCAGGTGAGCCCACCTGAGCCGCCACGTGACCCGATCACGTGACCCCCCGGCACGGAGGAAGCCACTCACCATGCTGTACCAGGCGCTGATGAGCAGCTTTTCCTCCTGTTCCTGCTGCCTCCGACTCTTCTCATAGTCCATCTGCCAGGAGACAAGAGTCAGGGGCTGGGGGTGCCGCGGGGCACACGGGCTGACGGATGGGATGAGGATACCCACCTCCATCTGCCGGATTCGCATGTTCCGCTCCCAGAGCTGTGACCTCAGGGTATGGAGTTCTGGGGACACTCCAGTGGGTGGCCTCTGCTTGGGTTCCAGGGTCTGAATGACCTGGGGATTAGGAAAAGAAAATCACAGAAGAGCGACCTTGATTGTAAGGATAGTGACTTTTTTTGCTGGGGGTTGGTTATGCCTGAGGCCTCCTCACAAGTGCTAGGCAGCCCTGCTGCGTTAAGAGCATCATTTTGTTTTGTTGTTTGAGACAGGGTCTCATTCAGATCAGGCCTCAAACTTGTGATCTTCCCACCACATCTCTCTCTCTCTCTCTCTCTCTCTCTCTCTCTCTCTCTCTGTACAGAGTCTCAATATGCAGCCCGACTGACCTCAAACTCTGAGTTCTAGCTGCCTCTACCTCCCTAGTGCTAGGAATAAAGGATTATGTCCCCATGCCTGCCTAAGCCTGCAGAATCGTTGGGAACACAGCGTTGACCCACCCAGGCCCCCTGCTTTGGCTTTATGTTATGTATTTACTTAGTTTTTGGAATGCTGGGGACTGAACCCGGGACCTCCTGCCTGCTCAGCAAGTATAGTTAGTGAGCCAGATAGATACCCAGGCACAAGCCCATGTATGTGCCTACCCTGGCTGGGAGATCTTAGACCAGCACTCTCGCACTAAGCCATGTCTCCAGCACCTCATTGGTGGGTTTGAGGCAGAAACTCTACAACTGCGCTATGCCCCCCAAGCTCCTTTGCAGACCCTTTGACACACTGGATACAGTGGGTGTGACAGCCCTTCGCAGCACAGCAGCATGCAGACGCCATGCTATGGCATGGCACGGTGTCTGGTGTGGATGCAGAGGGCAGAGATACACACGCTGGCAGGAGATGGGAGCCATGGGACGCGAACGGAGTAGGCTCTAAGGCAGGAGAGCAGGACCCCTAGCACCCTCACCGAGCGTGCCTTGTCCACGTAGCGGCGGTATCGTTCCTCCATGGCCCGCAGGTCTGCATCCTTCTTCTGCAGACTGTCCTGGAGCTCCTCGATCCGCCGAGCTGTTGAAGAACAAGCAAGGGCCCCCAAGTTCCATGCCGCGCTCCGGCTCCCTCCAGCCTGGCTGCTGCGGGCCCACTCACTGCGGCCCCGCTCACTGCGGTCCCACTCACTGCGGCCCCACTCACTGCGGGTCCACTCACTGCGGCCCCACTCACTGCGGGTCCCACTCACTGCGGGTCCACTCACTGCGGCCCCACTCACTGCGGGTCCACTCACTGCGGGTCCCACTCGCTGCGGTCCCACTCACTGCGGGTACACTCACTGCGGCCCCACTCACCGCGGGTCCACTCACTGCGGGTCCACTCACTGCGAGCCCACTCACTGCGGGCCCACTCACTGCGGCCCCACTCACTGCGGTCCCACTCACTGCGGGCCCACTCACTGCGGGCCCACTCACTGCAGCCCCACTCACTGCGGCCCCACTCACTACTGCTGTCGGTGGGAGGCTCCAGCTCCTCGATGTATTCTCGTTTCCTCTGCAGCTCCAGGTCGGCCTCATGCAGCTTCTGCCTGTGGGCGTGGGAGCAGTGGGTGACCGTCCGTCCCTCCGTCCCTCCACCAGTCCACCCACCCATCCGTCTCCATCCATCCTGTGGTGTTGGAGATATAATCCAGGGCCTTGTCCATGCTCAGCAAGCACCTGCCATAAACCACACCCCGCATCCCACTGATTCCCTGTAGCAGACACACACACACACACACACACACACACACACACACACACACACTCCTGGCCCGCTGGCTCCTACTCCATCCCAGCAAGTCAGATGCCCCTCACAGCTTCCACGCTCTGCTCTGCGGTCCCCAGAGTCTGGTCCTCACCCTCCCTTCAACCCCACCCATCCTCTTCCACTTTTAACTCCTCAGTTTTGCTCTCCACCAAGCAGGCAGGGCTGGGGCTTTGTTTTTAGGATTTATTATGTGTTATGTGTGCGCCCGTGTGGGACTGGATGTCTGCCGTGTGTGTGTGTGTGTGTGTGTGTGTGTGTGTGTGTACTTGGGGAGGCAAGAGAGTGTGTTGGAGTCCTGGAGCTGGAGTTACAGGTAGTTGTGGGCACCCAACATGAAAATAAAATATTTTTCTAAAGAATTATTTATTTATTTATTTAACGTATGTGAATATACTGTCATTGTCTTCAGACACACCAGAGAGGGCATCAGACTCCATTACAGGTGGTTGTGAGCCACCATGGGGTTGCTGGGAATTGAACTCAGGACCTCTAGAAGAGCAGTCATTGCTCTTAACCACTGAGCCATCTCTCCAGCCCTCCTCCTGTACTCTTAAGAGAACTCTCTCTCAAGACCCAGGGATATTTTTATTTTTACTTCTTGTGGCACTAAGGACAGAACCTGGGAGCCTTGTCCATACCAGGCCAGTGCTCTACCACTAAGTCGGGTGATATATTAATGTATATATCACATATGTGATATTATATTTATATCATAGATTGCAAAATAAATACCATTATATATACATTATGTAGCATTATATATTTTATAATAACATACACATATATACATACATTTTTTTTCTGAAACAGAGTCTCGTGTAACCCAGGATGGCCTTGACCTCCTGCCCCCCCCCACTGGAGGGTGTGCCCACCGATTGAACCACACCCAGTTGTGTATAATAGGAAGGAGGCTGAGGCAGAGGGGTACAAGCCCCAGGCCAGGCTGAGCTACAGAGAACTTGTTTCATAGTAATACAAAAGAGGGCGTGAGATGCACTGGCTGCTCCTGTGGAGGACCCCAGGTATGGTTCCCAGCACCCACGTGACAGCTCACAACTACTCGATAACTCAAGTTGCTGGGGACAGGCGGCCTTCCTCTGAACTCTGGGCTCACACAGTACACAGACAGGCAGGCAAAACACTCACACACAGAAAATAAATACATTTAAAAAACAAACAAAAGAGCCGGGCGGTGGTGGCGCACGCCTGTAATCCCAGCACTCTGGGAGGCAGAGGCAGGCGGATTTCTGAGTTTGAGGCCAGCCTGGTCTACAGAGTGAGTTCCAGGACAGCCAGGGCTACACAGAGAAACCCTGTCTCAAAAAACCAAACAAACAAACAAAAGATCGCCCCTGAGAGCAGGACATGTTAGTGTACACCTAGAATCTTAGCACTTGCGAGACAGAGAGGTCAGAGGGTCAGGAATCAAGACCAGCTTCAGTCACACTGCATCCATCCCGTCTCAAATTAAAGCCTGTACTCCACCTGAGCTGACCGGGTCTCTTCACCCACAATTCTCCACGCCTTTGCCCCAGGAGTTCCCACCCCGGAGTGAAGGTTCCGGGCACTTACAGATGATCCTCCAGCTTCCTCTTCAGCAGGGTGGGCTGCGGGAGAGAAGCAGCGGGGAGTGAGGGGCTGGGGCAGGAGGTCTGAAAAGCTGTGCAGGTAACGCTGGTGTGCCTCCCGGACCCGTGGTACTCACAGTGGCCTTCGGCAGGCATCGGGCAGCAAGGGGGTAGGGAGAGAGGAGGATTACTGGGGAGCACAAGGGAGGGCCAGTCAGGGAGGAGGTAGGCACTCACGTCCTCTGTCTTGCCCCCCTGCTCCTGCAAGGCCTTCTGAAGTTCCTCCACCTGGGCCCTCAGCTCAGACAGCTGCTGCTGGTTCAGCCTGGCAGGGAAGAGAGCTCAGTGCTTGCACTTGCTCGCCTGTAGCTAGCGCTCCCTTCCAAACTTGGCAGGGCTCTCACCGCTGCTGCGCTTCCAGCCCGTGGCGCGCGCGGTTGGCCTCCTCCAGGTGGCGCTGCAGCTCCTCCTGTCGCTCCCGGTCCGCCGCCTCCTGCTGGCACAGTCTCTTGTTCTCCAGCTGAAGCCGCACCAGTGTCTCTCTGAGGAACAGGGAGAAATGAGTGTGGCTGTGTCCTAGACGGACCATGAGGTGAAACTCTGGGCTGAATGCTGCCTTGGGGTAGGAATACTGAGGACCTAGCGGCGGCTTCGGCTCTGGGAGCTGACCTGGGTGTGGTGAAGGAGGTGTGTGGGGGTAGGGTTGTGGAAACAGCGAGAGCTGGGGCGGGGGTGACCAGAGCAGAGCAAAAGGAACTGGACATAGTGGGGGAGCCAGGGATGGCCCCTGGTTCTCGGATCGAAGCAAGCAGGGCTAAAATGTAAGAATTTTGCACCTGGGCAAAGCCATATTCAGTACACATTAATTTGTGTTCTGAACATGGACCCCGGAGAGGCCAAGCCTGGAGCAGTAAAGCCCTTAGCCAGGTCAGTGCTTGTACTGTCAGAGCGCGGCTGAGGAATAGCCTGAATGGGCCCAGACCCTTGAAAGGTCCCAACGTACCTGAGCTCGGCAGGCAAGATCTCTGCAGCCAAGTTCTCCAGGCCAGATGGGGTAGGATCCAGGGAGAGGTCTGAAGAAACCGAGACATCTTCAGGTTTCTACGCATTCCGTCTCCATCCCTGGGTTCTCTTTCCAAGGGTCATCTTTGGGGGCTCAAGTACTGCCCCAGACCACCCGGAAGCCGGATCCGAAACTCACCAGCCTGAGCCAATCCCCTGGGCTGCAGCTGGGCGCAGCGCAGCTCCTCATTGGCTTCCCTCAGGGAGTCCCTCTCCGCCAACAGCCGCTGCAGGGGCAGGTGCAGGATGTCAGCTGGACCTCGGGGGAAACGGGCTATCCCAGGACACACAGGGAAGAGCCTGGGCTGCAGGGCTTCAGCCTTACCTCCTTCTCCTTTGTCACCAGGTCACACTTTTCCTCCAGGTTCCGGCATTCAAAGAGCCACTTCTCCGCCTTCATAGCCTCTTCCTGCCACTGGGCCTGCAGCTCTTGCACCTGCAAGGGAACTCGGTTCTCAGCTGGAGTCCCTGGAACCCACGTGATGGAGAGAAAACCCCCCAAGTTGTCTTCTGAACCCCACGTGCACACTCACACACAAACACCCAAACTCACACACAAAATATAGCTTAAGGAGTTGGGGGCTGGAGAGATGATTCAACAAATAAGGCCCCACCCAGCTCCTCTCTTCCAGAGGGTTGGGGCTCCATTCCCAGCACCCGTGTGGTGGCTCACAACCATCTGTGACCCCAGTCCCAGGGGATCCGATGCCCTCTTCTGGCCTCCGCGAGCACCAGATGCACATGTGGTGCCCAGACATGTGTGCAGATGAAACACCCATACACACAAAAAATTAAAGAAACAGAGCGAAAGGAGCTGTGGGGACAGCAGAGACGGAAGGAGAGGCAGCAACGGAGCAGCAGGAGAGAGCGGAATCAGAGGGCCCTGGCGGCATCGGGAGGAGGGGTGCTTAGGAGAAGCGGTGGGGCTCACTAACCCAAGCGGGGGAGGGGTGACTCTAGAGAGCAGGGCCTAGTAACACAAGAGGGCAGGCTACAGACCGTGCTGGGAGTGGGCTACAGCGATGGGGCCCGACTGTTAAGGGGTGGAGCTACCTGCCTTACCTGCCTCCGCTGAGCCTCGAGCTGGGCACGCAGGGATCCTGCCCGGCGCAGCTCGTCTTCCAGCTGCCGCGTGCGCTCCGCGTGGCCCGCATTCCGCTCCTCCAGCTGCCGCACCTGCCGCCGGAGCTCCTGGAGCTCGCCCAGGCGACGGCGGCAGCTGCTCAGAGTGGCCTCCAGCTGCCTCGCGCGTTCAGAGGACTGCCTGAGACAGGGATGGGGAGGGGGAAATCAGAGGCTGGGCTGGGCAGGGAAGGGTTTTCAGCCTGGGGGATTCCGGTTCGAGGTGAAAGCATCTGCCAGGTTAGGGAAACAGGTTATAATGGAAAGGTTCTCAGGAGTGGGACTGCAGACATGGAAGAATTGTGAGACAGCAGAGTGAGTGATAAGGACACTTTGGGGCCGTCGGGAAACTGTGAGGAGTCTTCAGAATCAAGGTGGGGTGGCTCACCAGGGGCATTCGCATTCTAAGAGGGTTTGGGGCTACAGGAGAGGTCTTTGGGGATACAGAAGGCCCAGTAGGTTCGCAGGGGGCCGCGATAGTCTTAGAGGACATCCTAGAATCCAGGGGCGTGGTGGGATCCCAATGATGCACTGGGGTCTGGAGAGGCTTAGGAGGGGTTTTATTTGTCAAGGGTGCTGTAAGGTGTTGACTAATGACAATAGAAAATCACGCGGGCTCCACGCACCCAGGGGGTCTCTCGGGAGACATAATAAGGTCAGGACAGTGTGGCAGGCCTACGTGGCACAATGTGGCTCGGGGTGTCATGTTGGAGACTGCATCTGGGTGCTGAATGTGCCACAGCACCAGGGGGCATTCTGTGCCAATGCTGCAGACACGCGGTGGGCACGCAGGGCCCGCTACCTACCGCAGCTCATCCATCTCATCCTTCAGCGCCTGTGCCTCCTGGGACAGGCTAGTCAGTGCCTGGTTCCGCTGCTGCAGCTCGGCGACCTCGCGCTCCAGCTCCAGGCAGCGCAGCCGGTCATCTTCCCGGCTGCTCTCCAGCCTGGGGTGTCAGGGGGAAGATAAAGGAGGATGCCCTTTGGCCCCATGCCCTGGCCCCACCCCAGCCCCTCCCCCACCTCCCGACGGACCACACCTGAAATTCTCCTCCTGGAGCTGTTCTAGCTGTGACTGCAGGAGCAACAGCTTCTTAGCAGTGAGGCCCGCGGCGCTCTCCACTTCAGACCGGCCCACCCTCTCGCGTAGGGCGGCATTCTCTTGTGCCAGACTCTGCTTCTCCTCTGAAAGGAGCACAAGCTGTGGGCAGGGCAGACAGGTGAACGGAAGCATGAACCAGGTCTTGGGTGGATGGGTTTACGCGAGCTGCCCCACCCACCTGGCGCTCCAGATCTAGGTAGTGTTGCTGCAGGTCATCCGCCTCTTCCCCCTCCTCACTCAGGAAATAGTACCTGCGGGACTGAGAAGGACACGGGGCGGGGGGGCGGAAGATAAAGGACTGGGGGGTCCAGTCCGAAGGGAGAGAGTATGAAAGCTGTGATGTCTGGGGCCCCTGGGGATGGGTTAAGGAACCCCAGGATCTAAGACTGGGTCAGGGTCCTAAGAAAACGGAAGAAGAATTTTCTAACCGTTGAGATCTGGCAAGGGAAGAGGCTAAGAGTCCAAGAGCCTGGGATGGCTGGTTAAAAGGATAACAAGCCCTTATCAGGTGCTCAACTGTAATCTCAGCTCCAAGCCAGGCAGTCCCAGGAAGATCAAAAGTTCACCCTCGCTGCCTGGACTACACAAGGACAAGTCTTTCCACCTTAGCGTCCCAGAGAACCCGTGGAGGGGTGGGATCCTTTACCAAGGCTCTCCATCATTACCTGGGTATCAAAGTTCCCGTAACTCTCTGGTGACAGGGACTCAGGAGTGTCTTTGGTCATGAGCTGCAGAAGGGGCACTATGGTAAGTTAGGCTCTCCGATACAACCATCAGGGTTTCTACAGTTCAGCCTAGGAACCCCCTTCCCTCCTCTTCCCCACCCCCAAGGCTAGTTTTTTTGCCAGATAACTCCTGCCCAGAGGCTTCTTCCACAGCTTTTGAGGCTGCCGGGTTCTGACTTAGAGCTGACATATTTTTAACTTTTTTTTTTTTTTTTGGATTTGGTTTTTTCAAGACAGGTTTTCTCTGTATAGCCCTGGCTGTCCTGGAACTCACTCTGTAGACCAGGCTGGCCTCGAAGTCAGAAATCCGCCTGCCTCTGCCTCCCAGAGTGCTGGGATTACAGGCGTGTGCCACCACTGCCCGGCTTAGAGCTGACATATTTAAGAGGCCTAACCTTTACTCTGCAGAGCCAAGTCTGTGCCCAGATGCCTATACCCTAGAAATGGTCCCTCCGGACCCTGCTGGACTGCCACAGGGGATGCCTTCACCCACCTCCTGGATGGCCTCCATCACTACATGTTGAACAGACTCCTCCAGTGTCATAATTCTTTGGATGTACTCTGGGGATGGAGGTGAAGGCGAGAGCTGAGACCAGGGACGACTTGGAGGGGAAAGAGCATTCCCTCAGGGCCCTCTGGGTGCACCCGGCCTCCCCCCCCCCAGCCCTCCTCATACCCTGTTTTTTCTCACAACTGATAGCACAGCCCAGCACCAACTGAAGCAGTTTGCCGAGTTCTGCGGCATTGGAGAACTCGCCAATGAGGCTCACGTCTGGAAGGTGCTGATCGGACACAGGGTGTCCCAGGACCTGAGGACACAGGAAGAAGAGGCTTTCAGAACGCAGAGACCAAACCCTGTCCCCCAACCCAGCCCCCCAAGTTCCTCTGCAGTTACTCACATCCTTTGAGTATTCCAGCAAGCTCTGTAAGATCTTCTCCAGCGTCCTGACCTGGTGAGGCCAAGGAGTTACCTATGCAGAGGTCCTGAGCACCCTCCTCCCCCACCCCACCCCAAAAACTATCCTCATTCCCTCCCCTGACCCTCAATTTTCATTCCCTACTTATCCCGCCTTGTTGTTAGGCCCTGTTCCAAACATCCCTCTCCTCTAGGGCTAAACCACATGGTCTACAGTATACACCTGACCATCTTTGTTCACAAGTCCCAGAATGCAACGGTTTTCACTGCCTGACCCAGCTGCTGCTCACTGTCACTTGGATGACTGCACCCCCTATTCCTCATCTCCCACTTTTGTTGGATGGGGTAGAAGTTCTGGTGAACAAATCCAGGGCCTTAGGTAGACAAGGACCTTTCCACCCAGCCAGTCCCCTGCCTCCTTTCTAGTCTCTTCTGCTTCTGGCCCTGCACTGCTGGGCCAGCTGGTGTCCACTGAGCGCCATTCCCACCCTCTCATCTCCTACTCTTGCTGCATCTCTCCCTAGACAGCCAAGGGCAGCTTCTAAACAGCTTAGCCAGGCTGTGTTTTTCCTTTGCTAAGACCATTCCCTGCCCTTCCACAATACATAAAATAGAGTCCCTGCTAGGAATGGTGGCACCTGCCTTTAATCCCAGCACTTGGGAGGCAGAGGCAGGTAGATTTCTGAATTTGAGGCCAACCTGGTCTACAGAGCAAGATCCAAAACAGTCAGGACTACACACACACACACACACACACACACACACCTTGTCTCAAAACAAAACAAAAAAACCAAAAAAATAAAAACAAACCAAAAAACAAGTATCTACCCACCTCCCTCCCTCGCCCTCACAGCCCTTTTCTGTCTGCATAGATTTATCTGAATTTGATTTCTTGGTTTTTTTCTTTTTAAGATTTGTTTTACCTTTTTACTGTGTGTGTGTGTGTGTGAGAGAGAGAGAGACAGACAGACAGACAGACAAAGAGAGAAACATGAGGGTGCCTACAGAAGCTACAAGTGTCAGATCCCCTGGAGCTGAAGTTGCAGGTGGTTGAGAGCTGCTTGGTGTCTATGCTGGGAATCGAACTCATGTCCTCTCTGGAGAAGCTATACGTTCCTCTGGAAGAAGAGTATTCACTCTTAACCACTAAGCCGCTCTTCCAGTCCAGTTTTGCGTTTTTGAAGCAGCATCTCACCTGACTCAGAATGAGTTCTAACTTGCTGTGTAGCCACGGACGTTAACTTTGATGTCCTGATCCTCTCTCTTGCCTCCTTAAGTACTGGGATCCCGTGTGTGCACATGGTCTGGCTACACGCCCCCCCCCAATCTCCCCATCTCCCCACCACTAAACCCTGCTACTTGGGATTGAACCCAGGACCTTGTGTAGGTCGAGCAGAATCTCTTTTGCTAAGTTGTATCCCTGGCCACCTTTTTAAGGTTTTGAAACAGGATGATGGAGAATTTTCCATCCTTCTGCCTTAGCATAGCATACCACGACAGCCGGGATTACAAACGTTTGCCATTACACCTCTTGGAAGCTAACGTGTTTGTGTATATGCTTTTTGCCCACATCACAAGAATGATGGTGAGGTTTTTGTCTTATTGTGGGTGCTCAACATAAAGGACAGAAATAACTTGCTGGTCACCAGACACCTGGCTCTCTTCCCGGCAGGTCGGCCTGTCCAGCACGCGGGACATGTGTCTAGCTTTCCCTCTGCGATCACCTCTTAAGCCCTCTAGTTATTCCCTAGTCATGAGTCCACCTGTCACCTTCAACCTCCAGCTGGGACTTGGGTCCTCTGAGATGCCCTGGAGCCATGCTTCGTTGAACCAGGAAGGATCTCTAGGGGCAGAAAGGTGGAATGAGCTGGCTGGGGAGCCCTTCAGGATCCTCCCACTCAACCGCACTCACATCTGATTCAGCACATGGGCTATGGCGAGTCCGCTGCTCAGGTCCTGGGGACTGGCACAGGGGGGCGAAACTTGGAACGTCTGCAACTAAAGGGGGACGACGGGAGGGCGAGAGGAAAGTTGAGGACCTGGAATTGCAGACTTTTTCCCCAGCCATCAGACACCTCACGGGGTTAGAAGGGCACTACTAGCCCGTAGCACCAACAGATAGATCACTTCTTCGGGGGCGTGGCTTCTACACACCTAGGCAGGGACGGGGCGTGGCTTCATTTTACCTATCCTGACAAACCCTGCAAACCTAGGTCAGGGCGTTACCACCAGTCACCTGGTCCCCACTGCTAACAGGTGACCAGGCCTGTGCCCCAGAGGGGCGTGGCCTCACCTGTTCTTTCCTCTCAGCCTGCCCACGTGACAGAAGCAGGTGGTCAGATCAGAGTCCAACGGCCCAGCAAGACTACGACCTATTCCTCCTTCCAGCTCCAAGACAGAGGAAAGAAGACCAAGACAGGACGAGAGGAGAGGGCGCACACCTGACCCAGCCCCGCCCCTCGACCTACCCAGGTGAGCAGAGACCCGCATAGCTCGGCTTTGTCCACACTCATGGCTCCGGATCGAATTCGATCCGGGCCAAGGAGCCCCGGCACACAGCAGCAGCCTCCGGGTCCGCCACCAGCGAGCGCCTGAAGCCCAGACCTCCCGCTCGGCCTAGAGCGCCGCCCCGCTCCATCCCGCCCCCTAGGCATAGGCTCCGCCCCAGACACGTGATCACTTCCAATTGCGAGCACTTGACTCTCCGCCTCGCCATCTTGGATGTGGGACTCGGGCAAGTGCACATTGTGCCGCTAGGTGTCAGTCTGGCTCAGTCCAGGCTGCGGGGAGAGCGGTGGCCTCCGCTCCTCGCGGCTTCTCTTTATGTTATGGAGTGGTCCTCACGAGCCTTTTAAGGCGGATCTACCGCACCCAGTTTCACAGGCACAATCATGGTTTTCCCCCCAAACTGTAAGAAATCCTCCGGTTTACTCCTGTTATGATCTGAGCCTTTCTAGATGTGGGCGGAGAGAATAATAAATCCTGTAGTCACGGAGTGAGAGGATCTTAAAAGCGTCTTTCCCAGGGAAGTGGTTCTGGCCGGAGTCCTTCAGTAGACGCGGGTGTGGTTGGGAGCAGGGAGCGTCAAGTATGTCCTGACACTTGCCCAGCCTGGGGTCTCCTTCCTGTGAGCCACGCTGCTCCTTCCCGGCCCGGGGGCTTTGAGCACCTTCCTGCCTTAAAAAACACTTGCCCAGGCCAAAACTGCGAGTGACCTGGAGCCCACCAGGGGGCGCGCAGAACGCAGGAACACGTCCTTCTGGGAAAAGGGTGCGTCCACCGGTTGAGCCGGTTTAGGGGAGCGCGGAGAGCTTAGAATTTTTTGACAATAAAGTCTCAAGACATCATTTGTGGAGTGCTTACTGTTTTCAGACTTATCCATTAAGCTGTATATTTACAGACAATTGAATGTCCTCCACGACCCTAGGAAACAAGAGCTACTTTCATCCCCAGGTTTTGTTTTCTTAATTTTAGAAACTGTATTATTTAATTTTTTTTTAAAATCCGCCGTTTTGCAAATGAGTAAACAGCAGCTACAAAGTACACCGGCTTTGACGCCAGGGGTAAAGCCCAGACCGCGCCCTTTGACCCCTGGGTCCACTGGAAGCCCCTCCCCCGCAGGCGGGTGGGGTAATGTGCTGTAATTAGAGGCTATTAAATGTGCCCAGAGGGAGGAGTGGAGTCGGCTCTGCTTTGGGGCGGGTTCGGGTCGGAGGGGATGTTCTGCTTCCATCCAGACAAAGAGCAGGGATCCAGTCCAGCGACCCTGTCGGGCTTCTGTGAGCCCAGAGACATCAGCCGCCCGCCATCTATCTTACTGGAGAGTTGTTAGTCTATTACACTCGGTTGCAACCCACTCAAACTCTCAACTGCACACACCAGAGAGCCTCGGAGGCTGATTCACACATCCACAACCCCTCACGCCTTGTTTTCCAGACTCCAGTCCCTGAGATCCTGTGGAAAGGTATGGAAGAGAATGTGCTTCACACACACACACACACACACACACACACACACTATTGAGACACACACACACACTGTTGCCAGGAACCATGATTGTTACAAGAATGTGTGGCTGTCATTTTGGGACACAAAACATTTAGGGTGAGGGGTTGCATTGCAGGGATCTTCGGGTGAGGGGTTGCATTGCAGGGAGTTTGACGTTTAGGAGGAATCTGAGAATCCAGGTATGGGAAGTGACTTAAGTTTCTCCAGTGTTGCTGTGCTATTATGGATGTCCATTTGTTCAAGAAGTCAAGATCTAAATGAAGCTGGGAGGCAGAGGCAGGTGGATCTCTGAGTTTGAGGCCAGCCTGGTCTACAGAGAGAATTCCAGGACATCCAGGGCCACACATAGACCTTGTCTCAGAAAAAAAACAAAAACAAAAACAAAGATTTAAGGAAGATTAGGAGCTGAGTATGCCGGCGCTCCTGCCTTTAATATCAGCACTCCAGAGGCAGAGGCAGGAGGGCTGCTGGGAGTCTGAGGCAGGCTGAGTTCCGTGACAGCAAGGACCACATTAGAGACCCTACTTCAAAATAAATAAAGAAATAATGAAGACACTCCACTCTCTAATGGGTAAGGAGTTACACCTTCTGCAGGGTCAGCAGGGAGTCTCACCTTTTAGGGGGAAGAAAAGAAAGCTTTGGTTTTTTGGGGGGGTTTGTTTTGTTTTGTTTTGTTTGTTTTTGGTTTTTCGAGACAGGGTTTCTCTGTGTAGCTCCGGCTGTCCTGGAACTCACCCTGTAGACCAGGCTGGCCTCGAACTCAGAAATCCGCCTGCCTCTGCCTCCCAAGTACTGGGATTACAGGCATGCGCCACCACCGGCCTGTTTTTTGTTTTTTGATACAGGGTTTCTCTGTGTAGTCCTGGCTGTCCTGGAACTCACTCTGTAGACCAGGCTGGCCTCGAACTCAGAAATCCGCCTGCCTCTGCCTCCCAAGTGCTGGGATTACAGGCGTGCGCCACCACTGCTGGGCGAAAAGAAAGCTTTGATGTTGGCCACAAGGCAGTCTTTTTTTTTTTTTTTTTTTTAACAACCAAGGAGCAATGCTCTAGATATAAGTGCTTTTAATTCTGCAAAAAGAACCACAGATCCTTCCTTTGAGACTGGCCTTGCATTTAAAAGGATGCCGAGCCATTTCAGGTGTAGGGAACCTCCAAGTTCGCAGAGACCCGAAGGCCTCCTTTTCTAGAAACCTAGAGGCCCTGCTCTGCAAGTTTGGATCGGTAACTACTGGCTGGTTCGGGGACCCCACCTCGTACATGTTTCCAGGAACAGCTGGATCCAGCCTGGGTAATACTGCTGGGAAGTGAGTGACTCAACCCCTCCCTAGGGCTACAGCTGGACCCCAGCCCATCCCCTTCAAGCCTGCACATCTGGATGTTGATCCAGTCATCACAGCTGGGATGGGGGACCCTGGGTTCACAACCAGAAGACAGCATCCCCCTGCCCCCATGAGTGTGCAAAGTCCTCTGTGAATTCCATGTTCCACTGGCATCGGGACTCCGGCAGGCTCCCTGTACCCAGCAGCTGCAGCTCCAACCCTGCCCCCACCTCACAACACTAAGTGCAAGGGAAATGTGTGTAGGTGTGAGCTGGTGGGTCTGTGATTGGGTTAGCCTCCGCCCGTGTCGGCTTGGGATCCTGGAGTTTGTTGAGCTATTTGATGGCTGTCAGGAAGTTCAGGGCATCAATCTGTGCACAGCACACAAGTTTAGAAGATGAGTGTAGGGGTTGGAGTGGTGACTCAGCTGATGAGGTCACATGTTGCCCTTGCAGGGGACCCAGTTGGGGTCCCAGCATCCATATGGTGGCTCACAACCACTTATAGCTTTGGTACCAGGAGATATGACATATTTGCATCCGGCACATATCTGCATGTAGTCCAACACTCATACACATAAAAAATGAATCTGAAAAATAAACTTGGGGAAAAAAAACTGGACTTCACGGACTTGTAACCTTTGCACCTGGGAAGGGAAGACAAAACGATCTGGAGTTCAAGGAAAGTTGGAGGTTAGTCCGAACTGCTTAAGACTATCTCAAAAACCACGGTAAGCACAGGCTGTCTTGGCATTTGCCTCTGATCCCAGCACTCAGAAGGAAGCACTTGGCTTTCTATGAGTTTGAGGTAAAAGCCTGGTCTACATAGACCATCTCAACAACAACAAACCAAAAATATGGTTAGCCAGCCTTGGTGGTGTACACCTTTAATCCCAGCACAAGGGGGCCAAGCATCAGGTGGGTCTGCTACCAAGGGGAGACTGGTGGACTTAACAAGTCCCAGGCCAGCCTGGATTACATAGTGACAGCTTGTCTCAAAACCAAACAAAACTCCAGGTTTAGGATCACCAGGGATCCTCCTCCACACGCCTGTGTTTCTTTGCATAGAACAGTCTAGGAGATTGTCCAGTAAGACCCTTCTTTTGGGTCAATCTGTGTTATCTATTCCATGTATGAGAAGTGTGTGTCTCGGGTTGGCATTAGGATCTGTGTCTGTAATCATACCCTGCTGCTTTGTCGTTCTACAATTCAGTAGAACCCGTGTTTCTGAGTAGAGAAAATGGATTATTTTACTAGGCACTCTGCTTACTTCCAGCCATTGTTTTCCTGCGATAATGCCCTCTTATTCATAGGTCCTGGCTTATCATACCCCTTTACAAGCGGTGTTGCCTGTGATAACTCGGTGATGACATGGGTGGCTGTACCATGTGTCTCAGCCACAATGTCCATGTGAGGGGTACTTGTCCAAATCCCAGGTAACAGAGGCTGTTCTGTTCGGGTCGATGATGTGCCATTATGTAACGCCTGTGTGTTCATATGGCTATGCAATTGCCTGTGTGTGCAGACGGCTGTTTGTGTATCTACCGCACGTTTTACATGGCCGGTGTGCTGCCCAACTCTGCTTCTAGGTTTAAGTGGCTGTGTGACCGTATGACCCTGTCCCTGTTCGCAGGGCTTAGCCGAACAGGAATTTCTGCTACAGTGTAGCAGGTGTATCCTGTGTCCGTGTGACACTGTGGGTCAGAATTGTTTGTGACCTTGTATGTGGATGGGGGTGTCAAAGTCACACCAGACAGCCAACTCAGTGGAGGGATCGACATGCGCACCACGGTCGCTGTCTGAGCCTCTCCTCTGGGAGGACTCCACCCCGCATTGCGGGGGCGCGTGCGTCGTTCGTGACGTGCGACACGAAGGAGTTCGCTGCGTGCGTGGAGCCCGACGCGGTCTTGCGTGCGAGTACAAGCCGGGGGTGGGGCGGCTGTAAGCGTACGTGAGCGCGCGGGGGCAGCCGCGGGAGCTCTCGGGGCCCAGTGCTGCGGAACGAGAGATTTTAGAGCGCCAGTGAAACTCGCAGGGGGACTGCCGTTAACCCCTTCCTGCCCGACCCGAAACTCCGGGCCCCTGGGCCGAACGAACGGGGGCTTCCCCAGCTCGCTGGGCGGGGCAGTCCCTGCTGGGAAGACCTTCCTCTAGTGAGCTGAGACCACCTCCCCGTAGCCATGGAAACAGCTTCCTGGCTCAGCAGGCGCTTGCTTCCTCCCTCACAGCCCTTCCTCCCGCCGACCACGTGCTTCCCACTCCTGATCTCGGCACCGCGGGGCTGGGGGTCAATAGGGCCAGGGCGTGCGTGACTCAGGCCAGCCCTGGGGTCCCCAGACCGCACTCGGCCTCACTCCCCCTGCTCTGCCTGGGTGACTCATGCCTCGCGGCTTTCCCTGTGTGTGACTCAGCCCCCTGAGGAGGGGACTTTGGGACCCCTCCTCCGGGCATCAGGAATCAGCTCTGGAGACCTCGAGTGAGGAGTTACACCTCCGGAGACCAGAGGCCCGGCCGGCGTCCCCTTTTCGTTGGCCATTGCGAAAGCCATTGGGGACGCTTCCCCCATCCTTGAATTAAGAGATCCTCCCCCGGCCTAGCTCCGGGAACCCAGTGCCCCGCCCACCAACCCACAGGAAGTTTTGGCAGAGCCTATCGTGGCAATGAAACGGTTAAAGCCGTTTTCTTATTCATTTCATCCAGGGGCTTTTTTGACTCAGAACAAGCGGGTACTCCCTTGAAAGCCTGGCCTCATGGGGACTAGAGCTCCTGCTGGACCCCACAGCCACCTAGCTTGGGGGGTTGGGGGGGGAGGTGGCTCTGAGTCTTGTGAGGTCTCAGCTGCGAACAGAGCTCGGTTCGATTCAAATCCTGTCTCTTCTCTCGCTTGTTTTCCCATCTGAAAACCATGTCCAGCTCTTTGAGTTGTTGTGCTGATTAGATGAATAATAGATGGGACGCCCCGAATTCCGAGCTGGACACAGAGGTAGGGAGGGGTGCCTCAGACCTAGATGTCCAGGTGCCCAGCAGAAAACACCTACTCTGTGCCCCACCCACGCTCTCGGAGGCCACGGGGTTCATTCTGTCCACCCCTGCCCCGGGCTGGCACCCAGGAAGTGAGAGGCGGGGCAGGAATGAGGCGGAACCTGTTGGGCTAGTCCCTTCCCCGCCCCCACCCTCATTCTCATGCCCTGACATGGACCCCCCCCCCAACGAAACAGCCCCACCCCCCGCCACCCTGGACGCCTGGGTCCTGACCTGCGGGTGGCCGGAAACAGCGTCTCGGGAACATCCTGTGGACTGCTAGCTGGACAGACAAGAGGGTCAGTCCCTCCCAGGGCAGGGCAGACATAGGCTGGGGGCAAAGTAAACATGCCCCAGGGTGGCTAGACTGCGGGGGAGGGGTTGAAGTGGGGGTGCTATGTAGGAATGTACACACAGACACATACACGGTCACCCTCAGAAAGCCAGCCAGTCCAGAGGACCAAACCTCTGTGACACTGGCCACTGAGACATCTAGCCAAGGACACACAGACAGGGAAAGCAGACATCCATCTGGGTAAGATTCCCAGCAGTGTCTGAAGGCCAAGTCAGAAATAAGGCTCTGGAGATGTAGCTCAGGGTTACAGGGAACTCAAAAGGCATCCACAGCTCAAAAGGCAGGCAGAGGGGATGCGGATGAATCTCAGGCTAGCAAGCGCCAGGAGGCGGTGGACTCAATCTCCAGAACTTCAAACGGAGCACGCAGTCGGGACAGGTGTGACCCAGAGAAACCAGCTCTGCACACAGGCCAAGGATCAGCAGATGGAAGTGCACATTCCAAGTCTGACATATTCCCAGAAAGGATAGCACCCTGAGAGGGAGGCTCTAGGTCACATGCACAAGCAATGTTATTACTATACAGAAACAGGAGAGACAAACCTACATCCACAGACAGACGTACAGAAGTGTCACGGTCACCTACATACCATGTCAGGATGCCCCAGGCACCTATCAACACACTTTCGGACATTCATTTGGAGGTGAAGACTAACATACAATCCCCGTGGGGGTTCTCTGCAGCTTTTGTTTGTTCTTGTTTGTTTTGGAGGCAAGGTCTCACTGTGTAGCCCTGGTTAGCATGAAATTCGATTTGTGGACCCAGGTGGCCTAGACCTTAGGGATCCACCTGCTTTTGACTTCCGAGGGCTGGGATTAAAGGCCTGTACCACCGTCCCCAGCCACAGACATCTCTTAACTAGACTAGCCAACAGATGGAACACAGGGGCTCGGAGACACCTTCTCAGACGTGGTCTGGATAAACAGATAGCTAACGCAGAGAGGCAGAAACAGGCCACAGCCCAGCATTTATGAATACATGAGAATGGAGAATGGAGATACCCCGGCAGAAGCTGTGGCTAGTCACACAGACTGTTCGTGAGCACACAGGGTATTCATGCTCTCACATACACATACAGCCAGCCACAGACCATGTACACACACACACACACACACACACACACCATACAGACTGACCCAGCTTCTCTCTCTCTCTATTCTTTCTCCCATAGGCACAACACACTATGAAAACCAGACATAAGGTGTGTTCTATCCCCTGCCCCTGTCTATATTTGGAGTGTATGTATTTGGTCTATTTGTGCAAGGCAGGAGGGGGAGTGGTCAAGCAGTTACAGGCCATACACATACACACAGAGACCAGCCATATATTACATATAAACATAAGGACATCACGCACATTTAAGGCAAAACGTGTACCTTGCACTCACGAACCAGACACAAAAATGTTAGCCACATGCATGCCTATAATAGAGCCCTATGTAGCCTATCCAGTAGAACACACACACACACACACACACACACACACACACGCCTCACCTCCACTCCATCCACACAAAGCAGAAGTGAACTCTCACAAATAGGTGCACACCCCCTGCAGGGGTGGACCCACAGGCGAACAGAAGCCCGGATCAGGCCTCGTGCGCTCACAGGCCCTAACAGGCTAACCACACGCACACCCCGCCTCGGCCGCCTTTGCTGAGCTTCAGCGGGGTGCAAAGATCCTGGCACTTCCTCTCCCAACATCACCCCCACTTCCCTGAACCTCTCCCGCTTCCTCTGCTGGGCAGGCTCAGTGGGTTTTTACTTATATCTCTCTTAAAGGGGACACATCGGAACCCAGGCCCCCAAGTGTGTGTGTGGGGGGGAAACTCCCTCTGGGCCCAGTTGAATCACTGTGAAGGTAGAGCGTGTTTCCAAGAAGACCCAGCAACTTCCTCTCCAGATGAGGGGTGAGGGACCCCTAAAACCACAGAGTCAAGGGAGGAGGGTGACCGGCAGTCTGGGGCTTCCTAGAGAAGACCTCTGGAATTGGTTCCTAGCCTCTTCTGGCCCAGCCACAGTCCACACCCAGGGGCAGGGACTGGAGCCTGGGTGCTTCGACTTGTGGGTTCCCGCCCCAGCCTGCCCACTGGGTGACTCACACGCAGCCCCCAGCCCAGTTTCCTGGTGGCAGCTGTGACACCGGTCAGTGGGCCCAGGGAGCAGAATGGTCACCAAACTATTTATAAGAAGGAGAAGTCCCTGGTGCCAAGACCAAAAGCCCCAGAGAGACCTGTGGGTGGGTGGGGATGGACTTCCTCCTTATCCTGAACCGTAGCCCCTGGCCCCAGGCCCTGGGATACAGGGAAAGCCGGCAAGGAAGGTCAGTCTGGTGCTGACCTGTAGCTCAGGCAGTGTGGGGGAGGGGACTATCTTTACACCCTCCACACTGGGCAGGCCTGGCGCCAGCAGGGCGACTTGAGGAGGTGGTGCCCAGGCCACAAGACTGAGAACGGTAGGGGCCTGGAACCGGCTGTACCAGCTTGGCCAGCCCTGCCCTCCCTAGCTGGTCTCTTCCCCACCCCCTGCAAACACCTATGCAGAAAGTGTGAAGGAAGACCCTGATCTGGCATAATTGCCAGTATCACCTTTCTGTGCCCAACTCTGCTTCTCCTTCTGGGGGGTGGAGGGAGAAGACCCTTTGCAAAAAGCCTACTCACAGCCGGGCGTGGTGGTGCACTCCTGTAATCCCAGCACTTGGGAGGCAAAGGCAGGCGGATTTCTGAGTTCGAGGCCAGCCTGGTCTACAGAGTGAGTTCCAGGACAGCCAGGGCTACACAGAGAAACCCTGTCTCGAAGAAAAAAAAAAAGCCTACTCACTAGAGCCTCGAATGTGGCCGGTTCTACATAAACGCCCGTCAACACTACAACCTAGTGGTGTTCGGAGGCAGCCAGCAGACTATGTACCAATTCTAGTACTTTTAGCTCTGAGACATTATTAAAGGCCATTTCCTGTGCCTCAGTTTCTCATTTGTTAAATGAAAACTCACATAGCATGCAACTGCCTGGATCATTGGAAGTGGCCAATGACTGACTTTATGTAAGCCACTTTAGAACAGTGTCTGGCCCACGGTAAGAACCATATAAGTGTTAGCTATTAAAATAATAATTACTATTTCTCAGACAGTCTGTCTGCCGGTCTTAAGTATCTCCCAGTCTCCATGTCTGCAGGAGACTAACCTGGCCCCATCTGTCTCTCTGGGTGTCTCCCCTTGTCCGCCTTTCTGTCCCCAGCCTCCCACTCTTGCCTTCCCTCCGACCCTCTTTGGGCAGACCTGGCCTTTCTCCAGGACATGGCTTTGGCCTGGCCTGCCTCAGCTGTGGCATGGGTGAGTCAGTGCGGCCTCCTGCCCAGTGGGACAGGCAGGTTGGCTTCCCAACATGCTGCCCTCCATCGAGCCCTGGCCCCGACGCTGTGGCCAGTACCCCCTCAGGCAAGGCCACATGTCAGCTGCAGTCATTAGCATGGGCAGGAGACAGGCCTGGCAGCATGCCCGCAGACTCAGCGGCTTCTGGAATCTCCCTTGAGACTGTAGTGGGGGAGGGGAGCTCTTCATACAAGGGCAAGATGGGAGGGAGGGCTTAAGGGGTCACAAGGATCCTTCACAGGCTGGGATGTCCCCAGCTCCTTCCTCGCCAACACCCCTACTCTACTGGACTTCCCCTGTGTCCTTCAGAGCTGTTTTTCTTTTGCCTCTTTCGATTTCCTTCTCTGTCGAACGCTAGGTAAGCTCTGATTCTGCCCCTCTGCCCTCGTCCCTAGGCTTCTCTCTAAAGAGCCCTCCTGTATCTTACCAGAGACCTGAGAAAGAGGAAGAGACTCAGCCTCTCTCTGGCCGCTCCCGCACTACTAGAAGTCCCACCTACCTAACTGGAAGGCCTGCTATTTACCCCTCTACCTTCCAGTCCCTAGGGAAGGGGCTTTGGGTTCTTCCATTTCCTCCCTTCGCGATTGTTGCCCTTTTACTTGGGTGGGAAGAAAGGTCCTCAGATCAGGGAGGCTCCCCCTTCCTTTTAGGTATTCTGTGTAGTGGAAGGTAGCTCACCTCCACTGAGGTGGAAGTAGATGAGAAGAATATTCAGACTTAAAAGATACGTGGTAGGGAATGGGGACCCTGGACCTTCTGGTAGAAGGGAAGGGCGCATACCCAGGGGAGGAGGCAGCTCTGTACCAGCCTGCCCAGGCGCCAGGGGTGCCTGAAAGCATTATCCCGCCCCCCTCCACGCCCCGACGGGGCCGGGGGCAAAGTCCGACCCAGGCCCTCGGGCAGGCGGGGACCTGCCAGGCTGGGTTCGACCTGGCGGGGCGGGACAGGTCTCAGCCCCAGAGCCGTTCCGAGGGGCTGGGTCAGGCCGCCGGGAGGCGGGGGTGCCCGGGGGTGGCGGTGGAGGCTGGTCCGGACTAGCCGTCCGGGGGCCCGGGCGCGCCCTGGGACCTGGCAGCTACCTCGGGTTCCTGGCTCCTAGTTTGCCGCCCCAAGACTGCACTAGGCCCACCTCTTCCTGTGCCCTAATATGGATGCTGGGGAGAGAGATTCAGAGGGGTGCTCCGCCCCCAATCCAATTCGCGGACTCCAGCCTGTTGCCTTGGTGACGAGGCCCCGCTCCCCGGCTGCATCCCCTTTCAGCAGGCCAATGGAACAGTCCTCGGCTGCCGGGCTTAGTAATCGCCGATGCTTGCAGGCTGAACCATTTCTAGATGGGGGAGAGCAGACTTTGACTAGAGGCGCCTGTAGCTGGGTTGTGACCTCCCTGGGGTCTCTCGCTGGGGCTCCTCTTCCCGGGCGCAGACTTTGGCAGGCCCAGGGTAGGGCGCACCATCCCCTAGGCTCCCAGTGACGAGACAGGGCCGGGCTCTTTCTCCCTCGGGGCTGTTGCCACACTTCCTGCCTCGGCTCTCTTTCCCTAGCCTGTTTCTAAGGAAGGGAGTGGGGTTGGGCGACCGCACCCCAACTATCCCGCCCCGTCGGCCCTCCAAAAGCTGACAGGATATCGGGCGAGCCCAGGGTGACTAAGGGAGGGCCTTGGGCCGAGGTACAGGGTATGTCAGTGCCTAGAGACCACTTACAAGTACAAGTCCCTTGTCTCTGGGATCCACCGAGTCATCATCATCTCAGGCAGATCTCAGACACCCTCCTTTACAGCTCGGAAGGATGCTATGTCCTGGCCATTTTAACTCTCCGTCAACAGAGTTCTGCAAATAACCACAGTGACCCCAACCTTTGCTAGATATCTTCTACTCCTCTCACCTCGGCGGTCCAGGACCCGTGTTCACCTTCTGCGTTTCTAAATTGACCTCCCCCCAAATTCCTTCCCTTTCCCACTTGTGGGAGAACCCTCAGCCTCATCTATGGACTCTCGAGCCCCTACTCGTTTCTTGTCCAGTAGGTACCCGAGCCCTGTTTCCTGACCCTTTCGTCCCACCTGCGACAATTCCAGGTCTTTAAACACTTTGTACCCGGAACCTCTGGTTAATTCCTAGGTCAGATGTTAGCAATTGCCCCCGCTTTGTACCTTCCCTGTTTTCTGGGGTATTCTGGTTTATTATCAGTTCACAAGCCACAGCTACTCTGGGCTCCGCGAGACTTTTCCGGGTATCTCCTGAGGCAGCCCATCTCCACCCCTAGTGTGCCGAGATCCCGTATAACCACCGGTGGTACTCCCGCGGACCTAACCCCTCTGCGCCTCGGCCCCTCCACATCCCTTCGCTTGTTCGTCTGTCTCCACAGCCCCTCCCCCTGCAGCCGCGCAGAGCCACCCGGCTCGTGGCCGCTGTTTACAAGGACACGCGCTTCCTGACAGTGACGCGAGCCGCCTCCTCCCCTTCCCCACGCTCTAGGAGGGGGCCGCGGGGGCCTGGCTCCCGCGTCGGCCAATCGGAGTGCACTTCCGCAGCTGACAAATCAGTATAAAAGCTTGGGGCTGGGGCCGAGCACTGGGGACCTTGAGGGTGGCCAGGCTAGCTTTGGATCCTGCAGGGAGCGGGGAATTAAGGGAAGCGACGCCGAGAAAGCAGGCGCACCACGGAGGGAGAGAAAAGCTCCGGAAGCCCCGCAGCGCCTTTACGCACAGCTGCCAACTGGCCGCTGCCGACCGTCTCCAGCTCCCGAGGACGCGCGACCGGACGCCGGGTCCCGCCACAGCGGAGGACAGCTCGCCGCTCGCCGCAGCGAGGCCCGGGGCGGCCCTTCAGGGGGACCTTTCCCAGATCGCCCAGGCCGCCCGGATGTGCACGAAAATGGAACAGCCTTTCTATCACGACGACTCATACGCAGCAGCGGGATACGGTCGGAGCCCAGGCAGCCTGTCTCTACACGACTACAAACTCCTGAAACCAACCTTGGCCCTCAACCTGGCGGATCCCTATCGGGGTCTCAAGGGTCCTGGGGCGCGGGGTCCAGGCCCGGAGGGCAGTGGGACAGGAAGCTACTTTTCGGGTCAGGGATCAGACACAGGCGCATCTCTGAAGCTAGCCTCCACGGAACTGGAGCGCTTGATCGTCCCCAACAGCAACGGCGTGATCACGACGACGCCCACGCCTCCGGGACAGTACTTCTACCCCCGTGGGGGTGGCAGCGGTGGAGGTACAGGGGGCGGCGTCACCGAGGAGCAGGAGGGCTTTGCGGACGGTTTTGTCAAAGCCCTGGACGACCTGCACAAGATGAACCACGTGACGCCCCCCAACGTGTCCCTGGGCGCCAGCGGGGGTCCCCAGGCTGGGCCAGGTGGCGTCTATGCCGGTCCGGAGCCGCCTCCGGTCTACACCAACCTCAGCAGTTACTCCCCGGCCTCTGCACCCTCCGGAGGCTCCGGGACCGCCGTCGGGACCGGGAGCTCATACCCGACGGCCACCATCAGCTACCTCCCACACGCGCCACCCTTTGCGGGCGGCCACCCGGCGCAGCTGGGCTTGAGTCGCGGCGCTTCCGCCTTTAAAGAGGAACCGCAGACCGTGCCGGAGGCTCGCAGCCGCGACGCCTCGCCGCCGGTGTCCCCCATCAACATGGAAGACCAGGAGCGCATCAAAGTGGAGCGAAAGCGGCTGCGGAACAGGCTGGCGGCCACCAAGTGCCGGAAGCGGAAGCTGGAGCGCATCGCGCGCCTGGAGGACAAGGTGAAGACGCTCAAGGCTGAGAACGCGGGGCTGTCGAGCACCGCCGGCCTCCTCCGGGAGCAAGTGGCGCAGCTCAAGCAGAAGGTCATGACCCACGTCAGCAACGGCTGCCAGCTGCTGCTAGGGGTCAAGGGACACGCCTTCTGAGAGCCTCCCTTGCCCCGTACGGACACCCCCAGCCTTGGAGGCTGGGCGCCCGCCCCCCACCGGGGTGAGGGGGGCAGGCGATGGGCACCCGCCCAGAGGCCTGGGGCGCAGCTCACACACTGGACTCCGGCCCGCCCGCCTGCGCCCAGTCCTTCCACCTCGAGGTTTACATGGCCCCCCCCCCTTACAACGTATTTTGTATGTCTTTTTTTTTTTTTTTCTGGAAAGAGACTGAATTCATATTGAATATAATATATTTGTGTATTTAACAGGGAGGGGAGAAGGGGGCTGTCGCGGCGGAGCTGGCCCCGCCGCCTGGTACTCAGCCTGCGGGGATACTAGGGAGGGACCTCCGCCCCCTGCCCTCCCCCTCTGCACAGTACTGTGGAGAAGAAACACGCACTTCGTGTCTAAAGTATATTTTAAGATGTGTTTGTGTGTGTGTGTTTGACTTTTTATTGAATCTATTTAAGTAAAAAAAAATTGTCTTTATTAATTTCTGTGGTCTCTTTTTTCTTCCAAGCTGGGCGGATGGAGGGAGAAGATTAGGCTGCCCCAAGCCCGGTGCTGTTTGTAGCTCGCTCCTTTCAGGTATCATAAGGTCCAGGACAAGCGCCCAGACCTCCCATCCCCTGAGTCCTGGCACCAGACGCTGCGCAGGCGGGCAGTGGCGGGGAACAGGCTACCCGGGACAAAACGCGGAATGTGCGAGCAGGGCCCCGCCCAGCCGAGCGCGCCGGGGCTTTCCCCGCTGACGTTGCGGAAGCGCTGCCCATATATGGGCCTATTGGGCTCAGTGACGCCAGCGCGGTCTCCGGGCAGATTCCGGGAATCCCCTCCCCCAGCTCTGCCGGGCAGGACCGCGGCGCCGGGAAGGGGGCCGGGATTTTCCCGGGCAGGCGGCTTTCTGGGCGCGGAAAGCCCCAGGCCCCGGTCCAGGGCGCCCGCGGCGGGAGGGCTGTGCTCTCCCGAGCCCTGAGAACCGTGCGAGCGGCTTTCAACAGACTGGCGCCGAAGCCCCGCCGCGCCCACGCCCCCTCCATTGGACCGACTCTGGCGGAGAGTAACTGCAGCCTCCCAGTAGTTGCAGACGCCGTCAGGGCAACTCCCGCCAGGAAGGGCGGCGCCCGCCCGCCAGTGTCCCCCTCCCGTGTGCCAGGCCAGAAGCCGGAGACTGCCAGGTCTGGTCCTGTCCGGGCAGTTGTTTGGGCAGCTGGGCGTCGCCACAGCCCGTCCTCAGCAGCTGGGGTGGAGGTTCAAAGCTGCTGGCGCTTGGTGGGATCTGGGTGACCTTGAAGCTGGAAGACCCCAGCGCAAAGGAGACCGTACCACTCAGGTGAAGCCGAGGAATGATTCGGTAGTAAAGGGAATGGGTCTCAAGCCTGTCTAGGCTAAATAGTAAGGCCCTTTCTCAAAAACAAAACAAACATGACCTGACCTCAAACAAACAAAAAACCTCAGACAACTCGGACCATAGTGCAGACCAGATAAGGGTAGTAGGTGAGATGAGATGGTCAGTCGGTATAGATGCTTAGGTCTTGCCACCATTACCTAAGTTTGATTCCTGGATCCTGGAGGAAAAACCACTTACCTTCACATGCCTACGAGCACACACTTCACATACGCGCGCGCGCGCACACACACACACACACACACACACTCACACATTCACACACTCTTTTAAAAGAAAAAAGAAGCTAGAGAGATGGCTTGGCAGTTAAGGGTATGTATTCCAGATCATACAAATATGCTTCTTTGCCTGAACCCACCTTAGAGCGAGCACAAACGCCCTTGAGTTTCAGGGGATGCAATGCCCTCTTCTGGCTTCTTTAGGCACTGCACCCTCAAAACACCACTTTTTTTTTTTTTTTTTTTTGGTTGTTGTTGTTTTGTAATGAAAGCAAACATGATTTGAATACGGTGATGAGAGCTAAGAGGAATATTCTATCAAAATATGCCCTCTGGCCAAGCTCGGCCAGCTCATCTCTGTATTGTCAGCCTTCCAACAGACTTGCCAGTGTAGAGAAGGTATCAGCAACAGCAGGACCCCAGAATAAGCAGAGGCTGAAGGAGCTACAGTGCGGGGACTCTTGTGTCAAAACATGAAGTACAGCTAACGACCAGATCATCCTTATTTTGTGAAATGAAAGTGAAACTCAGAAAGAAAAGCTACCCAAGTGCATTCAGCTTAGCGAAGCCCGCGCCTCCTAGCACCGTTTCCCAGCACCTCCTACCACTGGTCTCACTCTCGTGCGCGGAATACCAGACAAAAATAGGTCGGAGCCCAGAGGTTCACAAACCCACATGGCAATTTGACTTTAGTCAAATTCCCATCCAATGTGAAAACCCAGTGGCGATCCCAGCTGTTAAATACCGTTCTATATCGTTAGTGGCAAGATACGGTCACTAGTCCACAGAGCCAGAATCCACAAGTAAACTGCCCACTGCTATTCTTTTTAAGAAGTATTTATTTCATGTCTATGCATGTTCTGGTCATATTCATGTGCACTCCTGGTGCTGGAGGACCAGATGAGGGTGTTGGAACTCGCGTTAAGGAAGGTTGTAAGCAACTATTTAAGTTCCTGGAAAGGAACGGAACCTGGGTCTTCACTAGAAGCAGCAAGTACTCTTAAAGGATCCCTCCAGCCCTAGTATTTGGTTTCACTGTGACCCACCATGCTCAGGCCCTGGTGTGGGGCTGAGGCTCAATGCCTCCACCTTGTGGTGAAAAGAAGTAATTACAGAGTGAGCTGCACAAGCCAGAGTGTAAAAAGGCAAGAGGCAACTACTAAACACACATCAACACAGACTTACTTACATTGTCCCTAATACTTTATTGGTTTACTATAGACCTGGGCCCAGATGGGTGTGCTCGGGGCAGGGTCACTATTCACCAGACTCCGGGTGGGTAATGAGAAAGCCGCGGCCTAGCCTCCGGCCCCTTCAGAGTGTGGAGGAAGATCTAACATCTTCTGGGGCCAGCACAGGACATCCAGGTTGGAGCACAGGTGAGATCCAAGATTCGGGCTCACCGAGGTTTCCCCATCTCAGTTGTGTTTGGAGAAGTATTCTTTGCTGTCATCCACATTGGGCTTGATGGTGTCACTGCCGGGCGTCCAGCCAGCAGGGCAGACTAGAAAAACACACAAGGATGGACACGTGAGGCTCAGTTCCACCACCAAGGTCGAGAACAAGCAGTTCATTCAAGAGCACTGGCTGCACAATAAAAGGCTAAGAGCCGAGCAGGTTGCATGTGGACAGAAGACCCTGCTCAGACCGGTTTGAAGTGACATTTTTCTTTTTCTTTTTTGGTTTGGTTTTGTCGAGACAGGGTTTCTCTGTGTAGCCCTGGCTGTCCTGGAACTCACTCTGTAGACCAGGCTGGCCTCGAACTCAGAAATCCACCTGCCTCTACCTCCCAAGTGCTAGGATTAAAGGTGTGCTCCACCACCGCCCAGCTCTAGACTCGTTTTTTGAGAAAGGGTTTCTTTGTGTAGATTCCATTGTCCCGGAACTGGAACTCACTGTGTAGACCAGGCTGGTCAAGAACTCAGTGATCCACCTGTCTCTGCCTCTTGAGTGCATCAACACCACCCAGCTTGAAATATTATTATTATTGTTGTTGTTGTTTTTTTTTTTGTTTTTTTTTTTGTTTTTTTTTTTTTTTTTGGTTTTTCAAGACAGGGTTTCTCTGTGTAGCCCTGGCTGTCCTGGAACTCACTCTGTAGACCAGACTGGCCTCGAACTCAGAAATCCACCTGCCTCTGCCTCCCAGAGTGCTGGGATTACAGGTGTGTGCCACCACTGCCCAGCCAGGCCTCTCTCTCTCTCTCTCTTTTTATTTTGGGGGGTGGGGGGGTTCAAGACAGGGTTTCTCTGTATAGCCCTGGCTGCCTGGCTGTCCTGGAACTCACTCTGTAGACCATGCTGGCCTCGAACTCAGAAATCCGCCTGCCTCTGCCTCCCAAGTGCTGGGATTAAAGGCGTGCGCCATCACTGCCCAGCCAGGCCTCTCTTTAAGGCCAGTTCGATCTACATAGTTAGCTCCAGGCCAACATGAATACATACTGAGACCCTTTCCCTTACACACACACACACACACACACACACACACACACACACACACAGGGAGTGAGAAAAATTGGGAGTGACTCTTTGGACACTTCTCAAAAAAAAAAATTTTGGCCGGCGGTGGTGCACGCCTGTAATCCCAGCACTTGGGAGGCAGAGGCAGGCGGATTTCTGAGTTCGAGGCCAGCCTGGTCTACAGAGTGAGTTCCAGGACAGCCAGGGCTACATAGAGAAACCCTGTCTCCAAAAAAAAAAAAAAAAAAAAAAAAAAAAATTGTTTTTGAGGTAGGTTCACATATAGTTTAGGCTGAATCCACTAAACCCTAAAACTGTGATCTTTCTTCCTTAGCTTCCCAAGTGCTGGGATTACAGGAATCCACCAGCATGCTCATTTTTATGCTGTCCTGGGGACTGAACTTAGGGGCTCTGTGAATACCAGGCAATCGCTCCACCTACTAAGCCAAATCCCCAGCTTGAAATCTGTGGATAAGCCTGTTAACGCACTTTTTTTCCTTTTCTTTTTCTTTTCTCTTTTTGTCTTTGTTGTTGACGTTTAAGAAAAGGTCTCATTCGCCGGGCGTGGTGGCGCACGCCTATAATCCCAGCACTTGGGAGGCAGAGGCAGGCGGATTTCTGAGTTCGAGGCCAGCCTGGTCTACAGAGTGAGTTCCAGGACAGCCAGGACTACACAGAGAAACCCTGTCTCGAAAAACCAAAAAAAAAAAAAAAAAAAAAAAAAAAAAAAAAAAGAAAAGGTCTCATTCTAGATCATAGGCTAGCCTCAATCCCCTGTCTCAGCCTCGGTCTTCTAAGCGTTGGGATGACCCAGCATTCCTAGTTCAAATGCCTTCTGTGGACCTCTGCCAGCTCCCAACTCTTCCCCTTTGCATATTAATAATCCCTGCCCCACCCTAAACAGGCCCTGCAGAGAATTGAATTTTATATGGGGCTTTATTTAATTTTATGTTTTACATGTATATATTTGTATGTTTGCTATATATGTATGTAGGTATGTTATGTATGTATGTATGTTTTGTTTTTGAACTTGTGTGCCACCATGCCATATCCTACCACCTGTACCATCAAGACATAAGGACCTATCTTTTATTATTATTAATTATTATTATTAAAAGATTTATTTACTTATTATATGTAAGTATACTGTTGCTGTCTTCAGACACTCCAAAAGAGGGCATCAGATCTTGTTACAGATGGTTGTGAGCCACCGCGTGGTTACTGGGATTTGAACTCAGGACCTTTGGAAGAGCAGTCGGTGCTCTTAGCCACTGAGCCATCTCTCCAGCCCCCTATTATTATTTTTTATTTTATGTGTCTGTGCTCCATGTGTGCTTGGTACCCCAGGGGGTGGTGAGTGTCGCGATGTGGGTGCTGGGACTAGAACCAGCTCTTTTGCAAGAACAAGTGCCCTTAACCACCGAGCCAGCTCTCCAGTCCATCCTGTGTACATGCTTATGTGTGTACCGTGTTCATGTCTGGTGCAGGAGGAGGTCAGAAGAGGGCATCAGATCCCCTGAGACTGGAATTATAGATGTTTATGGGCCACCACGTAGATGCTAAGAATCCAACCCTGGCCCTCTGAAGGAGCAGCCAGTGCTTTTACCTGCTGGAACATTTCTTCAGCCCTTGCACGGGGCTTTAATATCTCTCCTACAAAGAGGCTAGGGCGGACAGCGCCTACATGCTGGGCGGAGCGCCGAGGCAACCCTTCCATCTGTTGAGTGTTCACTCACCTTCCCCATGCTCGTCTGTGTACTGAAAGGCCTGGACTAGACGGAGAGCCTCATCCACAGAGCGTCCCACAGGGAGGTCATTGACCGTGATCTGGCGAAGGACACCCTTGGCATCGATGATGAAGAGGCCCCTGAAGACATGAGGGTCCACAGTGAGGAGCTGGGAGACCACCTACTGCCAGGGCCAGGGAAGGGAACCCCACCCCCACCAGACACAGTGGTCCCTTTAGCCACGAGGGAGGGGGCTCCTCGGCCGGGCTGGGGTCCCTGCTGTACCTGTAAGCGATGCCCTCATCATTTTTCAGCACGCCGTAATTCTGGGACAAGCTCCTAGTCACGTCAGCAAGCAGAGGGATATTCAGGGGGCCCAAGCCTCCCTCCTTCCGTGGTGTATTGATCCTGAGGATGAGAGAGACAGGGTTGGGCCTTAGGATGCCCAGGATAGTAGAATTCTCCCCTATGGGCCTCCAGAGCGATAAGGGCTGGAGTCGGGGTACTGGAGACAAGTGATAAAGGACTTAAAGCAAGGCCGAGGTGCCCCGCCCACCCCACCCTGTGGGATGGCAACGCAGCTGGGAGGAGAACGCGCCCCAGATAAAGCATCGTCTTCAAAAAGCTTCACATTTGCCTGTGGGCTCCAGTAACTTGCAGTAGAGACCCCGTATTAAAGTCATTAGCCAACAGTAGGCGTGGGGCCCAATGGCAGGGCACTTGCCTTGCAGGAATGAGACCTGGAATTGACTCCTAGTTATGAAAAAAAAAAAAAAAAGAGTGTGTGTGCGGTGCGCATGCGCGCGCGCGTGTGTGTAGGGGGAATTCTTCCCACCATCATCTAGCTCTGGTATGGAACACGACCCATCATTAGTGAGAATAGCACAATACGGCAAGGCAGCCCTGTCTCCAGAGAACTGAGACTCCTGCGGGTACCTTCCCACAAAGTGCCAAATGCTAATTACTGTCATCATCATACAGGCTGGGTGTCATTGTTTCCATTCTTTATAGGAGGAAGAACCGGAAGACACCGTTGGTCCCTATAGTTTGGGCGGCCCATCATCCTCTCTGCACCTCCCACCCCACCACCTATCAGGACCCCTGCAGCCCTCCTCCCCCCCCCCCCGTACCACGCCAGGTGGGTGAACTGAGAGTCCACAGACACTCCCAGCACCTCGCAGCCCAGCTTTCGGAAGTCCTCGGCATGGTCGCTAAAAGCGATGATCTCCGTGGGGCAAACAAAAGTGAAGTCCAGTGGGTAGAAAAAGAGGACCACGTACTTCCCTGGGGACGAGGAGGACGGAGGGGACGTTAGTGCTAGCTTCTTTCCCGGGTAGACCCTGTCCCTAACCTGCTCCCCCTCCGAGACGCCTCACCTCTGTAGTCCGAAAGCTTGATTTCCTTGAAGGCACCGTCCACCACTGCGGTGGCCGTAAAGTCAGGGGCCGGCTTTCCGATGTGCGCGTTGCCGGAGGCCATGACTGAAATCAGAGACCCGCGCAAGCTCCGTCATTAGCGCCTTAGAAGACCCTTTGTCTTGCCTTCCCAAGGTCACTTTTGGTGCTCAGTCTAGACACCAAATCCGAGAGAGGTGGAAGGAGCGCCCACATTATTCACCCTCCCAGTATAAGCTCTGCAAGGCCTCTGAATACCCGCCCCCCTAAACAGGGCACGAATGACGGGGTCACCGCTGCTACCCAAATTATGGAGTCAGGCCGAGTGCGGGGGGAGGGGGACGTGAACCCCTAGCTCCAGAAGGGGACGGCTAAGCTAAGAGCGATGGGATGTAAACTCGGCGATCCAGCCTGCAAGCCAGGGCTCCGGCCCTGGTTTCCCGGGCAAGGACAAAAGCGGCCACCATTGAGCATGGAAAACAAAGACTTCCAGCATGGAGGTCGTGATGAGGCCCCCACCACACTAGCGGGGCTCCTCCCATTCGTGTGCATTCTGGGTTTCCATACCTGCGTGGGCAAGAGCCGGACACGCGGACGTCCAGACACGAGAAGAGACAGGAAAGAGATCTCAGAACCGAGAGAGAGCTCTAGGCCTGGGAGCCTTTTATGCGTGGCCCAAACCACACCAGGCAGGGCGCGGGGGAGGTGGGCGGGACAGCGCCGCGGTCGGATCCAATGCGCCTGCGGGGGGGTGGGGGGCGGCGGCGGCCGGGTCCACACGCTTGCACAAGGGTTAGGTGGGGTGTGCCCTCACGGACACAAGGATTGTCGGTGCAGAAGGCTCCGCGCGAGCTTTGGCCACGGGGCGCGCTGGGGTCCGTTGGAGTCCGGGCATGGCCCGGAGCCACCTGGCTTCATTGCTGACTCTCCCGGTGCTCCTAGGTCTAGTGTCCCCTACTCAGATCAACCCAGACTACCAGTACTTTGGCCAGCAGGGTGAAAGTGAGGATACCTGGGAACTGCTGAGGCTGCAGCGACAAAAGGGTAAACTAGCAGGCGGGCGGGAATGACGAGATGGAAAGGTGTCCCCTCCCCCTAGCGCCCCCCCCAAGCCCTCACTTGGCCGAGGTCCCACAAACAGACCCTCTGTGGCTGACTTCAGATCTCTCCCCAGCTCAGCACAGCTGAGTCCCAAGGAATTGGGCACTTTTCTCTGAACATGTTGCTTTCTCATCTGTGAGTTATTATTATTATTATTATTATTATTATTATTATTAGTTGGTTTAGTTCCATTTCACTTTACTGAAAATTTACTGCTGTGCCCCAACCTCACTACCTTTTGTTCTCAAGGTCTTGTCCTGCAGCTTCCTTGGTCATCTGATAATTGTATTAAACTCTGCCTGTCTAATAAACAACCTATAACCATAGTTCTAGAAGGGTGGAGACAGAGAAAGAAACTGGCCAGTCAGCTTGAGAAGGTGCGGTAGAGACGGTAAGCACCAACGCAGCTGGACTGACTGGCAGAGTTAGAGCCCCAAGGGCTGTGAGACGGAGTCCCAGAAAAAGGGAACTACCAGCTCAAAGGCCAGAAGGCCTCAGGGAAGACTGGGGAAAGGGGGATGCCACTTGGCAAAGATCCGCTGAGGAAGGTGGGAGGCACCAGCCCGTGTGAGTTCCTAGGACATGAGGAAGCGTCATTGAAGAATTCTGATGAGGCTTGGGGTTCCAACGGCCCAGCAGGCAGGAAGTCCTGATCTTTCCCCAGCCCCGCATAATCCACGGTCCAGTACACACCTGCAATCCTAGCATCTGGGAGGGGTTAGGGACCTGAAATTCAAAGTCATCTTTGGCTACCCAAGGAATTGGAGGCCAGCTTGGGGTACGTGAGACTCTGTTGTTGTTTTTGTCTTTTTAAAGAAAGGAAGGAAGGGAAGGGAAGGAAAGGGTCTGGTAAAGCTTCAGCTCAGTGGTTCTTTAGTACCACCTTTAGACAAAAAGAAAGCTGTAGCTTCTTCTGAGCATAAAGATTACTTTGTCTCTACAAGTTAGCTCAGCACCAGGGGGTTTAAGTGCATTCATTATGTCAATTATATCATTTACCTTAACATCCGTCAGCCTTGCTAGTCAGGTGGCACTGGGCCTGCTGGGTAGGCCCATGATTAAGTCCCTGAAGACAAGAGTGACTTTGGATGTCGGGTATGAAGGACAGGGAGTGAATACTCCCAACGGAGCCGGCTGGCTGAGATTACAGGTGTCAGTTTGCAGCTGTGGGCAGGTCACTTGTGTCAGTTTGAAAGGGTGATTTGCTCTACCTAAATCACTACACAGAGGCAGCAAAGTCTTAAAAAAATACCAGTTGTTATTATTAGTTTCCTTATCTTTGTCCTCCCTGGACAAGTCCCTTGTACAGTGGTTCATTCCCCAGTTGAGTTTTCATCTCCACCCTCCATCTCCAGTAGTGCAAGACTCAGTCCTAGGCCCGTGGGGAAGGTGGCACTGCTTCTGCGCTCTGGGGAAACAGGAACGCAGCCGTCAGGTGTTGGGCCCAGCACCAGTCCCTGTGTTCATGGACCGCGAGAACCTGGTACAGTTGAGGCCGTGCCAGCAACAGGTTTGCCCATCTTGCAACCCGATGGACTGCAACTAGAGGCCCTCAGCAGAGGTGAGGAGTAGAGGAGGCAGAGAGAAGCCAGTCAGGACGGGCTGGCAGATCCAGGAGTAGGCAGGGACGTACGAAGCATGGTGGTGTAGCCCTTTAGTCCCAGCACTTGGGAGGCAGAGACAGGCAGGTCTCTGGGCTTGAGGCCAGCCTGGTCTACGGAATGAATTCTAGAGTTCCGGAACACCCATGGCTGCACAGATAAACCCTGTCTTAGAAAACAAAAACAAACAAACAGAAAAAGAAAGAAAGGAAACTGGAAGAGGAGGGGCTGAGGTGGTGGCTGGCTTGAGGTAAGAACTGGGGCCCAAAGTCTGAAGCTTCAGGCTGGTTGGGGAGCAGGCATCTGACTTGAGACACAGGAGCTTTTCTGACAGCCATGGGAGGAAGCAGGGTGGGAGGAAGCCCTGTTGGAGGTTCAGGCCTGTGACTCGGGCACTCCTGAGGCGGGAGAATCAAGAGTTCAAGATCAACACAGGCAAGGTCAAGGCCATTTAATGCTACATGAGACCCTGTCTTCACTAAAAAAAAAAAAAAAAAAGGAAAGGGTTGACGCTGGTGGCACAGAAAAGGTACTTGATAAAGGAATGGGACTCAGAGAACAGACCATGACTTTGATAAGAAACAAGATCCCACACAAATAGGTGTGTGTCTCATTGACCAAGAAAACAATAAAGTGTGGTTGGAGTGGCCACGGGGTGTGAGAGATAAGGGTTAGCTGGGGAAGACTGGAGGGTGTGGGAAGGGAGGGGCGATGCCCTTATGATGGGTGCAGACCCCAAACAGGAAGCTGCTGGGGCCTGCCATCTCCAGCAGTGAGCGGTACAGAAGGCTTTCCTTCAGAATGGCGATGGGACAGGTCCTGGAGGAAGCAGTGTCCTGGAGAGCCATTAACAGGGGCTCTGGGAAGTGAGTGGGAAGGCCTAAGCCTTGTGGAATGTGGGACACTGGGTACTAGGAGCATAGGATCTGTGCAATGTGGTGGGGAGGGAAGATAAGTGTATCTCTGAGTTCAAGGCCATTATGTAGCAAGTTCTGGGTCAGCTACAGTGACACGGTGAGACTATGTGGGGTGGTGAGGGGGGGGGCAGCGGCGGCGGCAGGGATGGTGGAGAGACAGAGACAGATGGCTTTCACAAACCTGAATGACAGGTATTAGGAGACCAGGACCGGGTGAGACCAGTGCTCCGCCTGTGCACTGATATTTGATCTTGTAAACCTCCAAAAAATTCAGCTGAGTGCTGGCTGATAATTCCAGCATGGGAGGTGGAGACAGGAGGATAATGAATAGAAAGGTCACCCTAGGCTACATAGCGATTTCAAGTGGCCAGCCTGGGATTTATAGTTGTCTCAAAAGAAAGAAAGAAACAATCTACTTAACTACATCTTAATTTCTTCTTTATTTCTCTTTGTATTAGTCACTGAGGGCCAGGTTCCAGCTGCAACAGAGCAGAACTTACAAAGTGATCCTGCCCACCCTCGATTACAAACCACGCCCTTGGAGATAGTCCTCGAAGACTACAACTCCCAGGGAGGAGCACGGCGGCGACGACGACAGCGGCGCATGCGTAAACGACCTCGCCGGAGGGCACGTCGGGGGCGGGTCCTGCGAGCCGATTGGTCAGCATCGAGAGCGGCTACAATATTCGCGGAAAACGCGCGCTGGGACCGGCGCCTGCAGTATTGTTTTCTACGGTTGTTGGCTGTCGCAGAGGCGGCATGGATCTCAGCGAGCTGGAGAGGGACAATACAGGCCGCTGTCGCCTGAGTTCTCCTGTACCTGCTGTGTGCCTCAAGGAGCCGTGCGTCTTGGGCGTAGATGAAGCGGGCCGAGGCCCAGTGCTTGGTGCGCCCCCAGGGCCGCGGGCTGGGAGGCGCGTGGGTAAAAGGGGTGCAGTTTTCAGGGGAACGGGAGCGGGGATCATGCACGGCCTTGGGATACGGAAGCGATTGTGGGATGGCCGTGGGCCGTGGTGATGATGGAACCGGGCAGGCGGCTTTTACGTACTCACTGGTGGGAACCCTGATCTCAGAAATCTGACTTCTCTCCTTCAAGGTCCCATGGTCTACGCCATCTGTTACTGCCCTCTGTCCCGCCTGGCAGATCTAGAGTCCCTGAAAGTGGCAGGTGAGCTTGTACTGCACACTGGGTTCCTGGGTGCGTGTAGGAGGGCAGGTGAGATACCGAGGGAATGGAAAGAACCACCCGCTCCCCTTTTCTTCAACTTTTCTTCTCAGACTCAAAGACCTTGACAGAGAACGAGCGGGAGAGGCTCTTTGCGAAAATGGAGGAGGACGGAGACTTTGTGGGTTGGGCTTTGGACATCCTGTCTCCAAACCTGATCTCTACCAGCATGCTTGGGCGGTGAGGGGCCCCGTCGTGAGTGGGGGAAGAGCAACCCACATCCGCTGGCAGCGCCCCGCGGTTGCGATGATGGTGTGGACTAAGCTCTGTCCCTCACCACAGGGTCAAGTACAACCTCAACTCCCTGTCACACGACACGGCTGCGGGGCTGATACAGTATGCGCTGGATCAGCATGTCAATGTCAGCCAGGTGAGCTGTGGCCCGTTTGTCGGTCACCTTCTGGTAAAAGGGGCTTTACAACGTTGAGGCTGGGGATGTATTAAGTTGGTAGATTGTTGGACTAGCATGCATGAAGTCCACTTAGGGAGTGGAGGCAGGAGCATGAAGAGTTTAAGGTTACCCTTGGCTAAAAAGTGAGTCGAATGTCACAAGAGGCTGGACGTGTGGAGGAGGGAGATTGTGACTTCAGGGCTTGTGTGGAGACCCTCCGTGGCTCAGTTGGTAGGTACCTGACCGTGAGGGGTGGCAGCAGGACTCACACCCTAGCACTGAGGAGGTAGAGGCAGGCAGATGTCTGAGTCCCAGGATACCCCTCCACACATACAGTGAGACCCCGTCTGAAGCAGCTGTGAGGACCTGAGTTTGGATTCATAGCGTCCAAGTGTAAAGCCAGGCCCAGCAACACAAACCTGTCACCCATGCTGGGCATGAGGGGGCAGGAAGGCCTTGGGGTCTTGATGGCTCACCAGTCTAGCTGAATTGTTGGGTTCCAGGTTTAGTGGGAGACGTAGTCTCAAAAACGGTGGGGAGGGGGCACGGGGCCAGAAAGACGAGAGCGGTTCACTTTCTTTCCTCCAGAAGACATGGGTTGGGTACACAACATCCACTGGGTGACTCAGAAGAGCCTTAACTCCTGCTCCAGAGCGTTCTGTTTCCTCTCTGGTCTCCCCAAGTAATATACCCATTCATACAAGTAATACACCCATACACACAAGTAATACACCCATACACACAAGTAATACACCCATACACACAAGTAATATACCCATACACACAAGTAATACACCCATACACACAAGTAATACACCCATACACACAAGTAATACACCCATTCACACAAGTAATACACCCATACACACAAGTAATACACCCATACACACAAGTAATACACCCATACACACAAGTAATACACCCATTCACACAAGTAATACACCCATTCACACAAGTAATACACCCATTCACACAAGTAATACACCCATTCACACAAGTAATACACCCATACACACAAGTAATACACCCATACACACATAATTTTTTTTTAAGAAATTAAAAATAAGCCGGGCGGTGGTGGCGCACACCTGTAATCCCAGCACTTGGGAGGCAGAGGCAGGCGGATTTCTGAGTTCGAGGCCAGCCTGTTCTACAGAGTGAGTTCCAGGACAGCCAGGGCTACACAGAGAAACCCTGTCTCAAAAAACAAACAAACAAACAAACAAAAAAAAAAAAAAACTCAAAAAGGAAAGAAAAAAAAGAGAGAAAGAAATTAAAAGTACAGGTTGGTTATTTAAAAATAAAGAATTAAAAATAAAAATCAGGGCTGTTGAATTTGACCCCCTGGGTAACTGATTTACAAAAGTCATGCTGTGACCTGCATGCTGTAGTGGTACATACCCTCTGACGCAATAAATGTCAAAAGCTTTAAATTATGTATACAGCATTCTGCTTGCATGTATGTCTGCAGGCCAGCAGAGGGCGTGGGATCCCATCACAGATGGTTGTGAGCCACCATGTGGTTGCTGGGATTTGAACTCAGGACCTCTGGAAGAGCAGCCAGTGTTCTTAACTTCTAAGCCATCTCTCCAGCCCTTCAAATTTTATGTTTATATATATGGGTATTTTGCCTACATACGTGTCTATGCACCACGTGAGTTCCTGGTACCTACAAGAAAAGGTACCTGGTACCTAGAAAAAGGTGTGGGATCCCCTGGAACTGGAGTTATAGACAGTTATGAGCCATGATGTGGGTACTGGGGCACTGAATATGGGTCCTCTAGAAGAGTGCTCTTAATCTCTGAGCCATTTCTCTGTCCCTGTTAAAGTTAAAAAAACAATTTTTAATATCAGTTGGATATGGCCTAGGTTGCTAGGACATACCTTTTTTTTTTCTTTATAAGATGTGTATGTGTGGGTGTGCGTGCGCTCATGCAAGCCTGCATGCTCTATTAGCATGTATGCCTGTTTACCAGAAGAGGACATTGGATTCCATTACAGATGATTGTAAGCCACTGTGTGGTTGCTGGGAATTGAACTCAGGACTTCTGGAAGAGCAGCCAGTACTCTTACCCACTGAGCCTTCTCTCCAGCCCTGATAACTCATACCTTTAATCCCAGTTTTCTTTTTTCTTTTTTTTTCTTTCTTTTTTTTTTTTTTTTTTTGAGACAGGGTTTCTCTGTGTAGCCCTGGCTGTCCTGGCACTCACTCTGTAGACCAGGCTGGCCTCGAACTCAGAAATCCGCCAGATCTGCCTCCCAAGTGCTGGGATTAAAGGCATGCACCACCACCGCCCGGCTAATCCCAGTTTTCTGTTGATGGTTTAATTTTGTTTTTGGTATAGGCTGTATATTTCTGACTGGCTTTGAACTCACAGAGATCCACCTGCCTCTGCTAACAAAGTCTTAAGAACTGAAGGTGGGCACCACCACCCTGGCTTTTAAAGTTTATCATAGCCTGGCTTTAGAATGAGTCTTGAAGAGAAACTGAGGAAAACCCCTGACTGACCTGGCATACTAATACACATGCGTACACCAGTCCACACACATACACAGGGTTGAGTGTCCGTATTGTAGGTCAGCAGGAGAGCCCATGCCTAGCATGCTGGAGGACCTAAGTTTACTCTCCAGCGTCAAGGTGGTTCAGTGGACAAGAACACCTGACAGTCAGTTTGGTCTACATGACTTCCGCAGCTTGGCACATGTGTGCATGTGTATACATACACCACAAAAGTAAGATTTCCTTCAAGGAAAAAGCTTAGGTGGAACTAAAAGCACTAGAAGCAGATTTTATTTTTATTTCCGCCCTGAATGTATGTCCCAACCTCCCTGTCCTCATCTCCAGTGGTCCAGAGTGACTGCACAGTTCCCCTTCACACTGGCTTCTGTCCTGGATGAGGGTGCAGAGCAGAGCCCCTGTGAAATGTATTTTAAAGTTAATGGACTTTAAAAAGTCTGACTGTTGGGCCTATATATGTGTATGCATCACATGAGTGCCTGGTGCCCGCGGAGGGCGTGAGGCGGCACCGGGGCTCCCGCAGCGGGTGCCGACGCTGAGCCACCTCTCCAGCCCTGGGTTTTGTTTTGTTTAAAGATTTAGATATTTTATGTATATGAGTACGTTCTTCAGACATATCAGAAGAGAGCATCGCATTTTATCACGGATGGCTGTGAGCCACCTCTCCAGCCTCTTGGGTTTTTTGTTTTTTATTTTTTGTTTTTTGTTTTTTTTTTTTGAGGGCTGCTACATAGCCCAGCCTGTCCTCCAGCTTCATATCCCTGAATTCCTGATCTCTGCTTCCTTCTTCCAAGTGCTAGGAGGACGGGCCTGTGCGAAGCTGGCAGTGTGGTCCTGGGGATGGAGCCCAGGCTGTGGGCTCACTGGGCAAAACAGCCGGATTTAAGGATTCCAGGGTTGGGCCATGCCCTCAGCCCCAGGGTAACAGTGAGCATTCAGTGGTCAGTGTTCAAAGGCTGTAGTGTGGTTAGACAAAGTGCACCTGTTTTTTTGTTTTTGTTTGTGTTTGTGTTTTTCTTTTTTGGTGTTTGTTTGTTTGTTTGTTTGTTTTCAAGACAGGGTTTCTCTGTGTAGCCCTGGCTGTCCTGGAATTCACTCTGTAGACCAGGCTGGCCTCGAACTCAGAAATCCGCCTGCCTCTGCCTTCCAAATGCTGGGATTAAAGGTGTGCACCACCACTACCCCGCCCCATGATCCTGTTTTAGGGCAACATTTCTCAGCCTGTGCGACCTCGTTGGAGGTTGTGTATTAGATTTCTTGCATATTACATTATCACTCATAAGTGTGCCAAATTTCAGTTATGAAGCAGCAATGAAATAATTTTATGGTTGGGGTCACCACGACATGAAAAAGGGTGGCAGCATTAGGAAGGTTGAGAACCACTGTTTTGGGCAGCACTGTGGACGGGACAGAGCTATGTGCATTTTAAGAGCTGTTCTGCCATTGAGTCATATTTAACCCTGTTAGAATAAGTGTTTTGTTGTGTTTTGTTTGAATGTGGGGCTGGAGAGATGCCTTAACAGTTAAGAGCACTTGTTGCTCTTATAGAAAATCTGTATTCAATTCTCAATACCCACATGGCACCTCAAAACTGAAATCCATCCATACTCCAGTTCCAATGGACCCGACGTCCTCTGCTGGCCTCTGCAGGCACACACATGGTACTAGACATACATGTAGTTTAATTGAAGGCAGGCTGTTCTCTCGAGTTTGGAGCTAGGCTATCTGTCCTACATAGTTGAAGGCCAGCCAGGGCTACAGAGTGAGACCCAGTTCAAAACCCAGTGCCCTCAAACATTTCTTCTGCCCTGAGTGCTGACGCGCACGCGTGCCTTACATGGGCGGTCGGGAGCCCTGCAGTCAGTGTTTCTCTTGTAACCTGTGCGGACTGAGGATTTAAGATCTGAAAGCACCTGTCCCTTCCCAGCCATCTTCCCTGGCCACAGACATTTTATAGTAAATAAAAAAATCCAGGGGACTGGAGAGATGATGGCTCAGCAGATACACAGCAATGTGTGCTCTTCCATGGGATCCAGGTTCAAATCCCAGACCTGGATGGGAGCTTACAACTGTCTGTAACTACAGTTCCAGCGGGATTGGCTTCTCCACACCACCAGGCACGCATGTGGTGCACAGACATGCATGCAGGCAAAACACCCACACACATAACAACAGTGGGTTGGTAGCCTCGTGGCAGTACGTGTCTGTGTAGCATGTGTGAGGCCCTGGGAGTCCGCAGTAGAAGAGGAGACTGGATGTCTTATAGTTGTGTTGCCTGCGTTAAATGACTACATTTCTCTTCCCATGTTTCTGTGTCTGTGACAGGTATTTGTGGACACTGTAGGAATGCCAGAGACCTACCAGGCTCGATTACAGCAGCGCTTTCCGGGGATAGAAGTGACAGTCAAGGCCAAAGCCGACTCCCTGTTCCCCGTGGTCAGTGCTGCCAGCATCTTTGCCAAGGTTAGCATCCTCCTGGCCAGGGCCCACTCTCAGCACCTCCCTCACCTAGGGACAAGCAAGATTCCCATGAGGATGGAGGTTCTAACCTACTGTCTTCCCTGCAGGTGGCCCGAGACCAGGCTGTGAAGAACTGGCAGTTTGTGGAGAATTTACAGGATCTGGACTCCGATTATGGCTCAGGCTATCCCAATGGTAAGTTAGAAGCAATGGTCCTCTTGGGAATGAATTTTCTTTCCTTTTTTCCTTCACCACCCAGTGTCTTTCCCCTCTTACACCACATAACATAAACTTGCCATCAGTTTTCTGTGTAGCTGGTTGGGGGAGGTGGGGTGGCCCATGCCTTTCATCCCAGCACTTATGGGGCAGAGGCAAGTCGGGATCTCTGTGAGTTTAAGGCCAGCCAGTCTCTATTACACAAAGAAAAACCCTGTCTTGAAACTAATCCCCCCAGCCGGGCAGTGGTGGCGCACGCCTTTAATCCCAGCATTTGGAGGCAGAGGCAGGCAGATTTCTGAGTTGGAGGCCAGCCTGGTCTACAGAGTGAGTTCCAGGACAGCCAAGGCTATACAGAGAAACCCTGTTTCGGAAAAAACAAACAGACAAACAAATGAAACTAATCCCCCATCCCCCACCAAAAAAAAAAAAAAGAAGAAGAAGAAGAAGAAGAAGAAGAAGAAGAAGAAGAAGAAGAAGAAGAAGAAGAAGAAGAAGAAGAAGAAGAAAATTCCTTGTATCCCGAACTGGCCTCCAGCTTATTCTTTATTTTATTTTATTTTTTCCAGACAGGGTTTCTCTGTGTAGCCTGGCTGTCCCGATCTTACTTAGTAGACCAGGCTGGCCTTGAACTCAGAAATCTACCTGCCTCTGCCTCCTAAGTGCTAGGATTAAAGGCCTGCGCCACCACCCCCTGGCTCATCCAGAACTTCTTGTTGTTTTTTGTTTTTTGTTTTGTTTTGTTTTGTTTTGTTGGTTTTTCGAGACAGGGTTTCTCTGTGTAGTTCTGGCTGTCCTGGAACTCACTCTGTAAACCAGGCTGGCCTCGAACTCAGAAATCCACCTGCCTCTGCCTCCCAAGTGCTGGGATTAAAGGCATGCGCCACCAACACCCAGCACCCCCAGAACTTCTTGAGCACTGGTAGGATACAGAAGAAGGGGTGCTGGGTGGTCTCCACTGCCCGGGCTAAGGACCTGGGACGGACAATATGACACTTTTAAGTAGACAGTGGAGGGCATCTTGGTACTCAAGAAGCCAGAGACATAGACCCTTGATCAGAGGCAGAGGCAGAGGCAGACAGATGGCCAGCCTGGCCTACATAGTGAAACTCCATCAACAAAAAGGAAAAGGCAAAGCAGCCAAGGATGAATGTGGCATGTGGCTGTCACCTGCCACCCTGATGCTGTCACCATTACCTCTGTCGCCCTAGATCCCAAGACCAAGGCCTGGCTGAGGAGACATGTGGACCGTGTGTTTGGCTTCCCCCAGTTTGTACGGTTCAGTTGGAGCACGGCCCAGGCCATCCTGGAGAAGGAGGCAGAGGCTGTCACCTGGTTCGTGTCCTGGTGTGGGAGCAGGCCAGGGGGCGGGAGGTCATGTGCTCACTCCGGATGGAAGTGGCCAGTCATTCCTCTCCCCACAGGGAGGACTCGGCAGCTGAGGAGGACCTTGAGCAAGCCGGAAGAATCACCTCCTACTTCAGCCAGGGCCCGAGGACCTGCCGCCCTCAGGGCCCCCACAGATACTTCCAGGAGCGAGGCCTCGAGGCAGCCAGCAGCCTCTAGAAGCCCGTGTGTGCACCTGCCTTTCTAACTCAGGAATAAAAGCTGTTCAAGAAGTGGACGGAGTGCTTTGTGGCTGAGGTCTGACAGGAGTGCCTGCGGCTAGCAGCTGATTCATCAGACAAAAATGGCGTTTCTAGATTGGTGCAGCTTGCCTTTCTTTTTTTTTTTTTTTTTTTTAAGAATTATTTTATGTATATGAGTACACTGTAGCTGTCTTCAGACACTGCAGAAGAGGGTACCAGATCCCATTACAGATGGTTGTGAGCCACCACCGTGTGGTATCACTGGGTAGCACTACACTGGAACTCACTGTGTAGACCAGGTTGGTCTTGAGCTCACAGTGACTCACCTGCCTCTACCTCCCAAGTGCTGAGATTAGCAGTGTGTACTATCATGCCCAGGTTTTTTTGTTTGTTTGTTTGTTTGTTTGTTTTAATTTTAAAATTATTTTTGTGTTTATGTGTATGTCTTTGCATGGGTGTGCACACATATGGGTATGCACATGTAAGTGTAAGTGCATGGGTGTGCACACATATGGGTGTGCACATGTAAGTGCAAGTGCATGGGTGTGCACACAGGGGGGTGAACATGTAAGTGCAAGTGTGTGAGTGTGCATACAGGGCTGTGCACATGTAAATGCGAGTGCATGGGTGTGCACACAGAGGGGTGTGCACATGTAAATGCAAGTGTCCTCGAAGGCCAAAGGCTTCAGGCTCTCCTGGATCTGGACTTAGAGACAATTACAGCCTACTCTGTAGGTGCTAGGATCTGAACTAACTGTACACTCTTAAACATTGGACTTCTCCAGCCCACATATCTTTCTTTTGTGCTTCCTCTTTGTTTTGTTTTGCGACAAGGTTTCTAAGTAGTCTTGGCTGTCCTGGAACTTGCTACATAGACCAGATGAGCCTCAAACACAGATATCCCTCTGCCTCTGCAGAGTTGGAATTCGAGTTGTGCATGTCTGTGCACCACATCCATGCAGTACTGAAAGAAGCCAGAAGAGGGCACCAGATCCCCTGCAGTTCAACTGGAGCTGGAGGTGGTTTCCAGCCACACTGTGGGTCTTGGGAATCAGGTCCTCTGTAAGAACATTATTGCTGTCCACCATGGAGCTGTCTTTCCAGTCCTCCGCCTCCTCTTCCTTCTTTGTGTGTGTTTGTGTGCTGTTGTGTTGCATACCTTTAATCCCAGCATTTGGGAGACAGGTAGGTGGATTTCTGAGTTAGAGGCCATCCTGGTCTACATAGTTCCAGGTCAGTCAAGGCTACATAATGAGGTCCTGATTCAATAAATCAAAGCCAAAAACTATTATATCTATCTATTTTTTGGGGGAAGGGGACACAAGTGCCACCTCAACCCTGGAGGTCAGAAGACAACTTGGTGGAGTTGCTTCTTTTGAGGGGATAGAATGTTGGTCATCAGAGTTGGCCTGTGCACCATGGTACTGGTCTCTGTTCTTCCTTTTCTAAGACTAGCATTTTTGCCAGATTCTCCCCAAGTATTTCCCCAAGCAGCAGCCACCCACGTCGTATAGCATGGTCTAGGCTGTCAACTTTATTTTGGGAAAGGAAAATAAGTGAGGGTTAGGTCGTTTCTAGGAAAACGGGTGGGAGGGCCTCTCTAGCCCCCCTCCCCCCCGGGGGCCTGGTTTAGGAAGGAAGGAGAGAGGAAGAGAGGGAGATGACTCTGGGTGGCTCCTGGCCTAGGGAAGGGACAAATGTCTACTCAGGGCTGTCACCATCGCCACTGCCGCTGCCGCTGCCTGCACTGTTTGAAATCCAGGCGCGAGGGTGGCGGCGGGCTCCCGGAGAGGAGATGGACACGTTGAGGCAGTGACTAGAGCCAGGAGCTGCCACCCGTAGGGCGTGACCCAGAGCAGAGTGACACAGGTCTGTGCCGTTGGCGAAGGTCTAGGAGAAAGGGTGGGGTCAGGGCTCGAGAGGTGGGGCCTGAGCCACTGGGGTGTGTGTGTGGGGTGTCTTCTGGATAGCAAGAGCTCCGTGGAGAGTCCCTACCTCAAAAAAGTAACCGAGTAGTTAAAGGATATCAAGAACTCAGATGTCAGTAATCCAGACCATAATGCAAAGCCCAGTTCCTCCTCCCCCTCCTGCTTACCTGCCCATAGGTGCGGCAGCGGGGCTCACAGCCCCTCTCTCCGGAGGACCGCAGCCAAGTCGGGCCACAAATAAAATCTGCTTGGCAGGTTGTGAACCTGGGCACATGAGAAGGGAAGACAGTGGACTTCTAAAGACACATGTCAGCCGGGCGTGGTGGCGCACGCCTGTAATCCCAGCACTTGGGAGGCAGAGGCAGGCGGATTTCTGAGTTCGAGGCCAGCCTGGTCTATAGAGTGAGGTCCAGGACAGCCAGGGCTACACAGAGAAACCCTGTCTCAAAAACAAAAAACACCCCACATGTCCATCTCTCAGACCCAGGCCTCTTCTCAGGCCCCGCCCCCTCAGACGCCCAGCGTTTGCAGAGTTTCTTTCTGGGATTTACTTTTTGTTTTGTGAGTCAAGGGTCTGAGGCAAGTCTAGAGTTTGTGTCTAAGGAGTACCTTGACCTCCTGCTCCTCTTTCCCAGGTGTCACAGGCCACCCATACCACCACAATGTGTTCCCCCGCCTTTAAAAATGTTATTTTTATTTAGTGTGTGTGTGTGTGTGTGTGTGTGTGTGTGTGTGTGTGTGTATCTGATCCCCTGGAGCTAAAGTTACAGGCAGTTGTAAACAGCCTGATGTAGGTGGCCAGAATTGAACTCATGTAGCTGGATGGTGGTGGCGCACACCTTTAATCCCAGGGCTCGAGAGGCAGAGGCAAGTGGATCTCTGAGTTTGAGGCTAGCCTGGTCTACAGAGTGAGTTCCGGGACAGTCAGGGCTACAGAGACCCTGTCTTGAAGAAAAGATAGATAGATAGATAGATAGATAGATAGATAGATAGATAGATAGATAGATGGTGGATAGATGGATGGATGGATGGATGGTGGGTGGGTGGGTGGATGGGTGGATGGATGTTTGGGGTTCTGTTTGGTTTTTTAAGATGGGGAGAGGGTTTCTCTGTATAGGCTGTCCTATAACTCACTCTGTAGACCAGGCTGGCTTCAACTCAGAAACACGGAAGGGACTCTAGCAGGCCTGCCCTTCCCCCCCACTCCCTCTTCCTCACTAAAGCCAAACTGCACCCCTAAAGCTAGCCACCGCGCCGCCCCCTATTGAGCCTCTGTCTCCTGAGGCTGACTGCCGAGTCCAGCTGTCCAAATGTTAAAGTCCAACAATTAAACGCCCACTTTGGCTTGTCTAATTAACATCCTTAATTAAAATTAAGCACCTCATCCTAACGCGGGGGGGGGGTCCTCTTTTACCGTTATGAACCGACGTTTGTCTGTAGGCCATGTCTGTCCCTCTGTACAGAGGCAGTCCTTTGTCCCTCCAAGGCAAATGCCTCTCCCCTCTCCCCTGTTCCTCTTACCTTCTCCCTTGGCCTGTCTCCTGTCTTTTGTCTCTTAGTCCCTGTCCCTTTCCCCCACAGTGCTAAGAACGCAGTCTTGGGGTGACTTGTACCAACTGACTGACATCCTTTCAGATCTGCCTGCCTCTGCCTCCCGAGTGCTGGGATTAAAGGCGTGCGCCACCACATCAGGCTTAAACTGATTTTTACATCGTTTGTATCCATCTGGAATGTACACTAATGTAGGTCCAGGGGAGCTCCAAAGAGGGCATCAGGTACCCTGGAGCTGGAGTTACAGGCAACTGTGAGCCTGATGCGCGCAGGGACCTGAACTCCGTTCTCTGAAGAAGCAGTACGCATTCCTAACCGCCAAGCCACTCTCTGGCCCAGACAGCCCATTCGGTAGCAGCCCCTTGCTTTCCCGCGTACCTTCTCTGCGAATCAAAAGCCTGAAACTTTCGAAACTTTCGGTTTACCAGAGCCACTGCAAGGTCGTTCTCAGGCCTCTCCCCTTTCTGCCTTGCAGAGTACACACTAGATCTCTTTCCATAGACCCATTCTGGCTCTGTCGGGGCAAACTGAGGCCCTGGGTCCAGCACTATACCTTAGGACACGCCCCTGTCCCCGCCTCTCTTACCAAATCTGGCAGAGCTCAGGGCAGAGAGACTGCACTGGGCGCGCCCCGAACAGCTGCAGGTGTAAGCGATCACGGAGGGCTCGCTGAAGGTGTTCCAGGAAAAATTCACATCTGGACGCGGGAAAGACAGGGCAAACACCGCGCGATACTCAGGGGCAGGTTAAGGTCTAACCTTACCAGGCTAGGGGAAGTAGAACAGAGAACAGGGGGGCAGGCTAGAGGACACAGTACTCACTCTGGGCTTGGTGCCCCGCAGCTCTCTAGAAGGCTCTCTGGGCTTGGTGCCTCTGGTCTGTCGATCTCTGCAGTGCAGCAAGGTTCTGGCACTGGTGGTGTCTGTGAACCAGGAGCTTGGATCCTTGGGTATGGTGGTAGAACCGAGGACTGAGGGTGCCCTGACAACGGAGATTCTATCAGCTGTTTTCCTAAAGAGAAAAACCTTAAAGATATTTCTCTGCGGTTGGATGACATGACAGGTATCTGTAATCCCAGACACTTGGGAGGCTGAGGCAGGGGGATCTCAAATTCAAAACCAGGCTAGGCAACTTAAAGAGATCCCGGCTAAAAATAAAAACAAACGTGTAGTGACAGTTCTGGAATTTTGGTTTCTCTTAAGAAACACACAAATATTATAAGAATATGTTTTTGTTTTGACCCCAGGTGTGGGGTGTGGGCCGCTTCAGACTGTCCTCAGCACCTGACTGGGATTTGTCTCGTGCGTGCAGAGGCGTGGTGTTGCCAGTTGCAGAAAGTTTCTCCAATTTTGTGATGTTTAGAATTCTGAGAACTTTTCAGAGGGTATATAAACTCTCGGCCCCCCGAGGCGGTGTGGTGGTTGTACATTCAGGGGGTGGTACTGGTTGCAGTTCATTAGTAGCCATGGTCAAAGAAGAAACAAAAGGGAAGAAATTCAATTCAGAGCTCTCTCTCCCTTGCTTTCTATCCTTCATTCTCTCCTATCTAGTGATAGGGAGTGATACCAGGGGGATAAAGGGTGAGAAAAAGAAGAACCCACAAAGTAGCAATAACTAGAGCTGGCAGTATGGCTTAGTGGATAGTACTTGCCTAGCATGTGAAGGGCCCTAGGTTCACAGCCCACCACTGGAGAAGTCTTTTTTCTGTGAAATGCAGCTTCAATTTTTTTCAGTATATTTGCCTGTGTTTCTGAATGGCAGCATCAATGTTTATACGCTTAATTTCCGCGACACCTCTATGTTAGGTCTGGCATTCCTCCCGTGTCTTATTTACTGGGGGTTAGACCTAGGACACTCATACCCACTCGAGGAGCACTTCTACTGAGGAGCACTAATACTGAGGAGCACTTCTACTGAGGAGCACTTCTACCGCTGAGCTCCATCTTCAGCATACTTATTTATCCTAATTTTTAAATTTATATTTAATCAATGTATTTATTGTGTGTGTGTGCACAACTGCTCATGTGCCACTCTGTGTGTGTGTGTGTGTGTGTGTGTGTGTGTGTGTGCGTGTGTAGGTCAGAGGACAAGTTGTAGGAGTCGGTGGTTTTTTCCTTTCACAACTTCAGTCCAAGAGTCTGACTCAGGCCATTGGGGTTGGGAACAGTCACTTTTTCATCTCATCAGCACTATTTATTTATTTAGTGGTTTTTTATATTTATTTATTTTATGTATATGAGTGCGCAGTAGCTGTCTTTAGACACACCAGAAGAGGGCACCAAATCCCATTATTGTGATTTGAGTTCAGTTGGTTGTTGGGAACTGAACTCAGTACTCTGAGTCTATGAGCCATCTTTCCAGCCCTATTTAGTGTTTTGACACGGGGTTTCTCTGTGTAGCTTTGGCTGTCCTGGAACTCAGTCTGGCCTCGTACCCCCAGATCTGTCTGCCTCTGAGGATCAAAGCCACCACCACTGCCCAGCTCCTATTTGTTTATTTTGAGACAGCTTTTCATGCAGCCCAGCCTGACCTCCGGTTCCCCATATAGCCGAGGTTGGCCTTGAAATCCTAATCCTCCTACATCCGCCTTCTATGCGCTGGGATTACAGGTGGGCACCACTGCACCTAAACACTCTGCCTAGGTTATCTGATTTGCTTAAGGTCACGGAGCACCAAGGTGTGGATTTGAGATTTGAACCCAGCAGTCTGACCGCCAGACTTTGGGCTGTTGAAACCATCAGTCACCACTAGCCTTGTCTGCCCACCCTCTATTACCCTAAGTCCTCTTACAAGGAAGATCTAAGTCGGGTTTCTGGGCATTAGGGATGAGAGAGAAAGAATCCTCACCTGCTAGCTGTAGCTGGCCTGGGCTCACCTTGGCTGTCAGCCCGGGTTGTCCCCAGGACCTAGCTTGCAGTGGGTGGCTCCCTCCACGGGCCACCAAGAAGATCCACGCCAGGATCAGTCGCAGGGCCCAGACCAGGCGTCTGTGTTGGAAGTGGCCTTTGTGGGCCATGTCCACCGGAGACAAGAGCCAGCTGATATAGAAGGATGGGGGGTGATTTCTTCCCGGAGACTTAGGTTGGCACTGGTCGGTGCACACAGAAATCGTTGCAAGGCAGCACAGAGGATAAGGAGACCAGGCAATGGCCACGGGCTCCTCAAACCCTAGGGGGATTCTCACCCAAGATCCCCTCCCACCAGAATCATCTCTGTCATTCCTTGGGTCAAACCACCGTTCCCATGCAAACAAGCTCTCACCCTGTTTGTCCTCTGCTACCAACTTCCTTCAGAGTAACGGAACCACCTTAGCTCTCCAAGCCCCTCTTCCACCAGGACTTCCCCCCTCTCTCTTTTCAGCACCCCAGCCCCCCCCGCCCCCCGCCTCCTTTCACGGTCACCTTCTCTCGGTTCACAATCTGCTTAGGAGCTTTCACCCAGGGCCAAGCTGGACCGCGCAGGGCTGCGGTTCTACCCCTAGGGTCCAAAAGCTTCTGGACAGAAGAGGTAAAGGTACAGGAGACCGGATTCTCGACTCCCTGCCCACTGCTACTCACCTGTTAGCAGGCTGGAGTCTATGGGGGATGCTGAGACACCTCAGAACCACCGAACCAAGGCCAGCAAAGAGCCACGACTGAAAGGGGTGTGGTTTGATTAAGAGGCGGGACTTCCGAAGCCCCGCCTCCACAACCCTAAAACAGGTGCACTTGGGACTGGTGCATTTATATCTACAAGCTTGCCCTATGCTAAACTGGAGATTTAAGGGCTCAGTCTCTCCTTCCTGTCTGTCGTCTGTCTCTCTCTCATAGGTAGTTTCATGTGATGCTTCTGTGTCTTTCTCCAGCTTTTGTCCTTTAGCATTCTGTCCATTAATTCAAAAGACATTTATTAAACACATACTCTATACTGGATTCTGGTTGATGCACTTGTATACAAGACATACAAATCTCAGTCTTCACAAATTAACTCAAGATGGAGAACCAGGTTGGGGGCGGGGGAACAGCTCTGGAGAAGAAGGTGGGGGCATGCGTGAACTTTCATGGACCTGTGTTGAGCTGATGAGTTGTGTTGGAAGAAATATGTGTCCATGTATTAGGAGAGGGTTGTGCACCACTGAGCATGCTTAGGTTTTGGAATTGTGGGTGTTGGAGTGTTTGAGTGCATTTTTTTAGTGTAATTGCAGATGATGAGTGTCTGTGTTTCCTAAGTGTATGTTTATATTATTGTAGGGTATGAGTTTTATATGTATATGTATATGTGGATCTGCTTGCTGGATATTCACAAATATATACATATGCTGTATGTAATTCTTTTTTTTTCTTTTTTGTTTTGTTTTTTCAAGACAGGGTTTCTCTGTATAGCCCTGGCTGTCCTGGAACTCACTCTGTAGACCAGGCTGACCTCGAACTCAGAAATCCACCTGCCTCTGCCCCCCAAGTGCTGGGATTAAAGGCATGTGCCACCACTGCCCGGCTTGTAGTTTTCTTTTTTATATTTTACTATTTTTAATTATTAACTATGGTGTGTGTGTGTGTGTGTGTGTGTGTGTGTCCATATGGGTCTGTGGATATGAGTGTAATCACCTGATGAGGTCAGAGTCCTTTGGTCAGATCAAGCAGAGCTGGTGTTACAGGCAGCTGTGAGCTCCTGACATGGGTGCTAGGAACTGAACTCAGGTCCTGTGCAGGTATGCATACTCTCCTAACCACTGAGCTATCTTCCCAACCCCCTTTGTGAGGTTTTGGAGAACAGGTAGGTCTTTTTTTGAGAAGTATGCAAAAAAACAGATGTTAATATTTGTACCTGTGCTTGAGGAGGAGTGTGTGTGTATATGGATGTGCATTATATGTGTGGGACATTGTTTCTGGTTGAATTCATATTTCATATACATGTTTCAAAAGTATATGCATCCATCCTCGTAGAATATGTATACCACCACCAGAAAGAAATGTGTCTTCCTCCTATCTCAGGGTGCAGCAGGCATTTTTTTTCATGACTTATTTCAATTATTTTGTGTATGCCTTGGGAGGGTCTATCCATGTACTTCACTGTAGGTGCCTGAAGAGGTCAGATGCCTCTGGTCACCTGGAGTGGAGTTACAAGCTGTTGTGAACAACCCATTGTGGGTCTGGGAGTCAAACTCTGCTCCCCCACGTGGGCAGCAAGCACTCTTTTTTATATAAAGTTTAAATTATTTTATGTGTATAGATGTTTTGGCTTCATGCATGTCAGTGCCTGGTTTTCAAGGAGGCCCAAAGAAAATATCAGATCTCCTGGAAGTGGAGTTATGAATGGTTGTAAGCCACCACATGAGTGCTAGGAATCAAACCCAGGCCCTCTGGAAGAGCAGCCAGTGCTCTTAGTGATTTAGAAATCTCTCCAGCCCCAAGGGGGGGGATTTTGTTTGTTTGTTTGTATCGTTCTTGTTTTTTATGTCTGTCTTTTATTGATGAACTCCTCCCATACTGCCAAATGCTATTCTACACTTGCACACAGCACATTTTCAGTAAATGTTGAGTAAGAAAATCAATGAATTAATAATGCCTCCTCCTGTGGTAAGATATCCCTATGGGAGCCCAGGCTGTAGGGATCTCCTGCTTCTCTCTTTCTGTGGTCAACTGTGGCATAACAGAGACCCCAGGAACCAAATTACAGGACCTAGATTTTGTCTGGGCTGAGCCAAGGTGGTTGAGAGTGATATTTATCCTGTTTGTAGCTTTCCCTCCCGCAAGACCCTGTGCACACACACGCCCTCATTTCATTCCGGGGGTTCATATTTCAGCACCGTGGACAGTAGCACTAGGTCAGCACCAGGGACAGCTTTCCCGACCCGGAACCTGAGAAAAATATAAGCCATGGACAAAGACAATACAAGCAAGAGACTCATAGAGATGGCAACGCTGACCAACAGGAAGAAAGACACAGACAACAATAATACAGGCAAAGGTTCAGACGTTAGGATCAACCAAGAATACACTGACCCAGACCTCGTGGTCGGTTCCGTTGTCCGGCAGAGGTCACTCTAGGCCAGAAACCCTGCTGCCCTCTGAGACCTTGGGTCAGTTACAGGCTGACACCCAAGGCAAGAAAGGCCTTCCCGTTCTGTCTAGGGTTCAGATGATGTTCTCTCCAACTCTGAGAAGCATGGTCTGGTTTGGGCTCAGCAGAGTGATTATTGGGGGTGGAGTAAGAATCGCTTCATCTGCCCCCTCCCCAATTACCAGCTAATCGCTCTTATAAATATACCCTGACCTGGCCTGACTCCTTAATCCTGGCCATGAGATTCCGGAGGGGTTGCAAGACTTGAGGACTCTGCCTTGTGGGAGGCAAAGGAAAGAGGTCTGGGTGTATATACACGTTTTTTTCTGAGGGGGGAAACTCCCATGAGGTCCAGCCTCTTGCTTGAACACGTGACTCTGGAAGAATGCATCTGTGGGGATCTGAGGGTGCCCCCGGGGTGGAGACAATTTCCCACAGAGAAGAGAATATACCTTCGAGTAGTCCCGTTGGGGAGATAGTCTTTCCAGGGTTCCCAAAGATTGGATCTTTGAAGAAATGCCTCCTCCAGGAAGGGAGAACTTGAGACGAGACGTCATCTTTCAGACATTATCTCTATTAGGAGTGATTTTCAGGGTGAAGGGACAGGTCTTCATAGCATAGCACACCCTTGTGAGAATGTGTCTCCTGTGTGTGTGTGTGGGGGGGGGAGGTTCTAGTCCCACCGGGAATTCATCTGTGAGAAGAGCTCCCTTGGGGATCTTTCTTGGGTTGGAGGGTCTGTGGAAGCGACAGTCTTGATAGGGTCTGTCTCCAGCATGCCTCCCTTAGGGACGCCCGGAGACTCCACCCACCCAACCCGGTTTACCCGCCCCCCACCCCCCACCCCCGACCCCCAGCGCGGGCAGCCGTGGCCGAAACCCGGCTCCGGCTCCCAGACGCAGTGACGGCGCCGGGCCCGCCCCGCTTCGCTCCGCCCCCACGGGCCCCCCCCTCGCCGGCCGCCGCCGCGGTCCCCGAGGCTTCTCTCTCCCTCCCTCCTCCCTCCTCCTGCCGCCGTCGCCTCCCTCCTCCCTCCCCCGGACCGAAATCGCCGCCGCCATGGACGATTCTGGCCTGATCCGCCGCCGGAGGCTGCAGGTACGCCTCAGCCCGGGCTCCGAGGAGGGGATGGGGTCGGTGCCCCGGGGCGGGGCCGAGCAGAACGCAGGAGAACTTGCACCAGGGTCGGCCGTGGCGCCCCTTCGTACTGCCAGAGGATGCTCTCGGCCGAAGAGTGCCGTGTCCGCGAGTCCCGGCAGCGCGGACCCCGCCCCTCAGGCGTCGCCTGGGTATCCCGGAGGCTGCTGGAGGGGCTGCCTCCTAGCGCGCCCCCTCGAGGATGGCCTGGGTGGCGCCGGTCCCCCACCGGAGTCGCAGGGAGAGGGGGCCTAGGTTCTTGCCCAGGCACTCGGACAGTCTGGGGGCGAAGGTGCAGCAAGTAAAGTTATTGCCCCAGGGTTCGAGCCCCTCGGGGCCACCGATGCTTCCGCAGCTGTAAACATGTTTGTTCGTAAGCCTCGCCCCTCACCACCTCCAGAGGCTCGCTACCCGGACTCCTCCATTCACCTGTCTGGCCACTAGGACTCTTCCTACTGCCCTAATTGGACAGGCACCTAGACAGCCTCCCCACTTTCCGTTCTACCCCCTCACTACAATACTCCCACCACACACACACACACACACACACACACACACACACACACACACACACACGCCCGCGATCCCTAAGTCCAGCCCAGCTTGTAGGTGGGCGGGAGCGATTTTTAGCTCCTTGCAGTCTTCGAAGATGTTGGTCTCCAGGTTGCGCAGGCGCAGGAGCCGCGAGTCCACTGCAGAGTGGGATACTGAGGGTTTGTTGGAGTGAAGGGGAAGGCTGGGACAAATCCTGTCCTCAGGAGTTCCCACCCGCAAAGTAGGCAGGGATTTTGAGGCCGAGATGGCCCTCTGAGATTTGGAGTTTGCCTTTCTGAGTTCATAAACTAACCTCGTAGGTGAAATGATCAGCGCTTCTTCCCTCCTAGGGCTACCTAGAGGCCGGTCCTCCTGAGCCTCCGCTTCTACTCCAGAATTTAGATTAAGTCAAATATGAGCTCAGTCTTTTGTCCAGTTCTAGGCTCCCTTAATGCACCGTTTCTAAGATCAAGACCACGGAGAGATAATCGATCGGTAGAGCAGGGGGAAAGAGAGACAGTGGGAAGGACATCCCAGGAGGCTGGCCGCCGCTGAAGCAGCCTGGTTAGAAAACTAATTTGCTTTCAAACACGATCTCAGAGCCCGGGGTCTCGACATCTCCCTCGCTTTCCCTCTGCACCCAGGGTAGGTAAGGAGCAGGAGTCTTGAGTACGATTGGAAGCTGCGGCAAAGCTGGAGTAAGTACTACGGCGGCTAAGCGGGTCCATCCGCTCCCCGTGAAAACGCTGGAACTGGGCGGGGCCTGCACGGGGTGTGTCCTGGTCCTTGGAACCGGCACCGAATCCCATTGGCTCAACGCCACGCGGGACTTTGTCTCTGACGCAAGACTCCGCCCCCAACCCCTGAGATTACCGCTCACCCACTTAGCCCAGGAGGTGCTTGCTGTATAGAAGAGAATGCCTGCTCTCCGAACGCGACCACCTGTGTCTTCTAAGCTAATTAACAATGTCTGGGTCCACTCACGCGCGTCGCTTCCGCCGCTGAGCAAAAGTCCCTCTGTCCCTGAGGGCCAGAGAATCGCCTATGTGCAGTTAGGATCTTGAATAAGAGCCGAGTGTTCGAAAGTCCTGTTACTACACCCTATGGGGAGAAGCAGAATTGTTCTGCAGACGGGGGAGAAGGTGGTGTTTGTCTGACTTGACTCCAAAAATCTGAATTTCTCTTCTTTCTTTTTATCTTTTAATGTTTTTGAGATAGCGTCTCACTGTGTAGCTAGCCCTGGCTGGCCTGGAACTTGCTATGTAGACCAGGTTGGCCTCAAACTCACAAAGATTTCCCCACTGCTCACTCCCGAATACAGGGAGGATCTAAGTTTGTCCCTTTTCTCTGGAGTGTTTGTGAGGAGATTGCGGGTGAGGCTCATTCCCAGGGCTTCTTTCCGTGGTATTTAAAGATCTATCACGTTCAGTCACAAAGGTCTGGAGCCCTTGGTTCCATGGCTGAAAAATCCAGGTCTTGGTTTTGCAAGGTCCGTTAAAATTGCTTAACTTGGTAAGCAGAGACCAATTCACCCTAAACCTGCCATTACAAGAGAGAAAATCTGGCCTGGATTTCTGGTCACTGTGACTCCCCCCAGGGCAAGGCTGTCATTCAAACCTGCCCTGTCTGAGAGTCCTTTGTCCATGAAAATGATAGGATCCTCTGAGCCATTTCCTGTGGTGTGGTATGTCTATTTATAACTCTTCTAACTTACTACTTTAACATTTGATGTTTTAATTTTTACTCAAAAATATCTTACTATTTTTTAAATTTATGTGGAAGGATGTTTGCCTGCATGTATGCCTGTGCACTACATGTGGTCAGAGTCCAGAAGGCCACAAGAGGGCGTCAGACCCCCTACAATTGGAAATGCTGTGAGCTGCGATGTGGGTACTGTGAATTGACTCTGGGTCCTCTGCAAGAGCAAGTGCTCTAAACCACTGAGCCATCTTCCCAGCCCTGGGGGGTGTGGGGGGGGGAGAGACAGACAGACAGAGACAGAGAGACAGAGACAGACAGACAGAGACAGACAGAGACACACAGACAGAGACTGTGTCTGTGTGTCTCTGTGTGTCTGTGTGTCTGTCTGTCTGTCTGTATGTATGTATGTAAGCATCTGCCTTTGCCCATGAATGGAGGTCAGAGGACAACTTTTTTTAATAAGATTTATTTATTGTTATATTAAGTACACTGTAGCTGTCTTCAGATAGCACCAGAAGAGGGTGTCATATCTCATTACTGATGGTTGTGAGCCACCATGTGGTTGCTGGGATTTGAACTCGGAACCTTCAGAAGAGCAGTCAGTGCTCTTAACCGCTGAGACATCTCTCCAGCCCCAGAGGGCAACTTTTTTTTTTTTTTTTTTTTTTTTGAGACAGGGTTTCTCTGTATAGCCTGGGCTGTCCTGGAACTCACTCTGTAGACCAGGCTGGCCTTGAACTCAGAAATCTGCCTGCCTCTGCCTCCCAATTAAAGGCTTAAAGGCTTGCGCCACGACCACCTGGCGAGAGGACAACTTTTAAGAGTGGATTCTTTCCTTTTACTCTGTGGGTCCTGGGGATGGAACTTCAGTGATCAGGCTTGTTGGGGAATGCCATCAACGCCAAGCCATCTCTTCTGCTCTGGACTTAACTACCTGTTGAGCACATACCACACACCAGGCACCACCCGCAAAGGATAAAAATCCGCATCACCTCGCTCAGAGTCTCCCAGGAGACCGGAGCACTTGGGAAGGTCATTCGTCAAGGTCAAAAAAGGGAAAATTGGGATTCGAAAGCAGGATTTTCTTCTCTGAGATCACAGGAAGGTTTAGGATACACATCTTTTTGTTGTTTTTGCACATGTATGTGTGTATGTGTCTGGTGTGCAGACATGTTATTTGTATCTTCATGTATGTGAGGAGACCAGAGAGTGGCACCGTCCCTCTTCCTCCATCTCTCTCCTCCTCCCTGATTCAGGGTCTCCAGCGAGCCCAGACCTTGCTAAGAGCGGCAGGCTGCCTAGTCAGCCTAGCCTGGAAATTCCTTATCTCCACCCAAACCCGGCACTGGATTGCGGGTGCTCATCTAGTCGTTGGGCAGGTGCCTCGGGTTGGATGCTGCTTCTTAAACTTGTCCGTGAAGTTCTTTATCTTTACGCACTGGCAAGTCTTACCAGCATCAAAACATGCCCGCCCCCAGCAAAGTCCTGCTGAAGCGAGACTTGAGCCGTGCTGATGCTCTTCTGTAATCCCAGCGCCTGGGAAGGGGAGACAGGAGTTCAAGGAACTTGTTTCAAAACAAGACAAAATTTTCAAACCTTCCCCCACTGCACTGTTACTGAAGCCACTCTGCTTCCCCCTGAGAAACATTATTGGAAAGATGGGAGTTACTAATCCCCCTCGCTCTCATCTTAAAAAGGTTTGAAGCCGGGCGGTGGTGGCGCACGCCTGTAATCCCAGCACTCTGAGAGGCAGAGGCAGGTGGATTTCTGAGTTCAAGGCCAGCCTGGTCTATAGAGTGAGTTCTAGGACAGCCAGGGCTATACAGAGAAACCCTGTCTCCAAAAAACCAAATCCAAAAAACCAAAAAAAAAAAACAAAAAAAAGGTTTGAGACAAAGAAAATAACAACTTCATCCTCTTTATCATTTTTTTTAAAGATTTATTTATTTCAGGCAGTACCGGCCCACTCTTTTAATCCCAGCACTCGGGAGACAGAGTCAGGCAGATCTCTATGAGTTCAAGGCCAGCCTAGACTATAGAGTGAGTTCCAGGACAGCCAAGGTTACACAGAGAAACCCTGTCTCAACAAAACATAACAAAAATTTTATATGTGTATATATTACATATAATTAATATATGTATGTCTGTATGCATGTATGTATGTATGCATGTATGTATGTATTTGTGCCTGATGCCCATGGAGGTTAGAAGAGGGCACCAGATTCCTTGGAACTAGAATTACCAATGGTTATGAATCACCCCATGGGTGCCAGGAACCAAACCTATGACCTCTACAAAAGCAATAAGTGCTTTGGCAGACTTTTGTTTAGTTTCTCAGACAGTGTCTTACTACGTAGCCTTAACTGGCTAGAGATAGCTGTGTAGACCAAGATAGCTTCAAATTCACAGAGCTCCTGCGCCCCAGCACTGAAGACCACACCTAGACTTATTTTCTTTTTAAAACAAATTAACATGAGAAACTATCCACCCTTCGTCAACAGAGAGGCCTCATCCAGTAACTGGTGGGACCTGATGCAGAGGCCTACAGCCGGGCATTAGGCAGAGCTCCAGAACCCTTCGGAAGGGGTGGGGAAGACTATAGGGGCCAAAGGGATAGAGGACTCCACGAGATCATGGCGCACTCTGCCAACTAGCCAGGGCTCTTGGGGCTCAGAGACTGACTCAGCAATCATGGAAGCCTGCACAGGTCTGCTCTAGGTCAGGTCCTCTGCATACATGTTGTGGTTGTGTAGCTCGGTGTTCTTGTGGGACTCCTAACAGTGGGACTGGCACTGTCTCTTTCAACTGCTCTTGGGCTCCTTTTCCTTCTACTGGTTTACCTCGTCCAGTATTCATTTGAGGGTTTGTGCCCAGTCTTTTTTGTTTTGTTTTTTTGGTTTGTTTTGGTTTGTTTTGGTTTTCGAGACAGGGTTTCTCTGTATAGCCCTGGCTGTCCTGGAACTCACTCTGTAGACCAGGCTGGCCTCGAACTCAGAAATCTGCCTGCCTCTGCCTCCCAGAGTGCTGGGATTACAGGCGTGCGCCACCACTGCCCGGCTGTGTCCAGTCTTACTGTAGCTTGTTATGTCCTATTTGGTTTCCATCCCTGAGAGGCCTGCTCCTTTCTGAAGGAAAAGGAGGAGGAGTTTATCTGGAAGGGAGGGGAGGGGAGGGGAGGGACAGGAAGGAGAGAAAGATCCTTGTGGATCTCAAAGGAGAGAAAGATCCTTGTGGATCTCAAAGGGGGCAAAGTCAGACAGTCTATACTTGTAATCTCGGCACTAGGCAAGCTGAACCGAGAGGATCCCTCCGAATTTGAGGCTGGCTGGACCACAAAGTTAGTTTCGGGATCTCATTATATAGCTAGTCCATGAGATCCTCCTGCTTCAGCTCTCTGAGCACGAGGATTACAGGCTTGCAGCACCCTTTCCAACAAACAGGATCTTCCTCAAACATGGATGCATAAAGCCAATAGGCGTTATTACCATTGTTGCTGTTTAGAGGGACTACTGTCTAAGAGGGTAAGGGTATTAGCAACCAGCCATGGCCACTTGAATCTAATGCCGAAGATGCTCAGACAGGAGAGAACCATTTCCACAGGCTGCACTTGATCTTCACACACATGTTGTGGTGCACACACGGGAGTAAATAAGTGCAGTATTTTTCTTTTTTGGTTGTTTTTTGTTTTGTTTTGTTTTGTTTTTTGATTTTTGATTAGTTTAGTTTTGTTTTTTTATGTAAGACAGGGTTTCTCTGAATAGCCCTCACTGTCCTGGCACTCTCTTTCTAATCCCTGCTGGCCTATCCTAGAATTTAGAGATCCACCTGCTTCTGCTTCCAGAGTGCTGAGATTAAAGGCATATGCCATCACATTCAGCTGCAATAATTTTTTAATTAAAAAAAAAAAACTTTTGGGGCTGGAAAGATGGCTCAGGGTTAAGAGAACCAACTGCTCTTCCGAAGGTCATGAGTTCAAATCCCAGTAAACACCTGATAGCTCACAATCATCCATAATGAGATCTGATGCCCTCTTTTGGGGGTATCTGAAGACAGCTACAGTGTACTTACATAAAATAAATAAATAAATCTTAAAAAGAAAACTTTTGGCAGGGCTGGAGAGATAGTGTAGTGGTTAAGGGCACTGACTGCTCTTCGAGAGGACCTGGGCTTAAATTCCCAGCACACACATGGTGGTTCATGGTTGTCTGTGACTACAGTTCCAGGGAATCTGATACCTTCACGTAGACATGAATGCAGACAAAACACCAATGCACAGAAAATAAATTGTAAAAAAAAAAATGTAAACACCTTTTGAGTACTCTCAAGTCCCATTTCCTATGCTACCCAGCTCTATGAGCAGGCCTTGAGAGGCACGAGGCTGTTGGGTTGTAGGAAGGCGTTTCTTTCTCATGCTATGAGAAAAGAAGTTCCACCCTGTCTACATTGCTCTCTTCAGACACCCCAGAAGAGGGCCTCAGACCCCATGACAGATGGTTGTGAGCCACCGTGTGGGTGCTGGGAATTGAACTCAGGACCTCTGGAAGAGCAGTCAGTGCTCTTAACCACTGAGCCATCTCTTCAGCCCCACTTCCTGTTTTGTTTTTTTTGTTTTGTTTTGTTTTGTTTTGTTTGGTTTTTTTCGAGACAGGGTTTCTCTGTGTGGTTCAGGCTGTCCTGGAGCTCACTTTGTAGACCAGGCTGGCCTCGAACTCAGAAATCCGCCTGCCTCTGCCTCCCAAGTGCTGGGATTAAAGGCGTGCGCCACCACGCCCGGCTGTTGTTGTTTTCGTTTTTATTTTTTCGAGTTTCTCTGTGTAGCCCTGGCTGTTCTGGAACTCACTCTGTAGACCAGGCTGGCCTCGAACTCAGAAATCCGCCTGCCTCTGCCTCCCAGAGTGCTGGGATTACAGACGTGTGCCACCACTGCCCGGCTCCACTTCCTGTTTTTTAAAGATTGTGTATTCATGTGTTTTATGCAAATAGGCACTCAGTCTTCATGCACACCGGAAGGAGTCAAATCCAATTACAGATGGTTGTGAGGAGCTGGGAATTGAACACAGGGCTCCCCTGTAAGATAAGAGCAGCTAGTAATCTTGTTTGTTTGTTTGTTTGTTTGTTTTTTCGAGACAGGGTTTCTCTGTGTAACCCTGGCTGTCCTGGAACTCACTCTTAGACTAGGCTGGCCTCGAACTCAGAAATCCGCCTGCCTCTGCCTCCCAAGTGCTGGGATTAAAGGCGTGCGCCACCACGCCCGGCTGTTGTTGTTTTCGTTTTTATTTTTTCGAGTTTCTCTGTGTAGCCCTGGCTGTTCTGGAACTCACTCTGTAGACCAGGCTGGCCTCGAACTCAGAAATCCGCCTGCCTCTGCCTCCCAGAGTGCTGGGATTACAGACGTGTGCCACCACTGCCCAGTTCCACTTCCTGTTTTTTAAAGATTGTGTATTCATGTGTTTTATGCAAATAGGCACTCAGTCTTCATGCACACCAGAAGGAGTCAAATCCAATTACAGATGGTTGTGAGGAGCTGGGAATTGAACACAGGGCTCCCCTGTAAGATAAGAGCAGCTAGCCGGGCGTGGTGGCGCACGCCTTTAATCCCAGCACTTGGGAGGCAGAGGCAGGTGGATTTCTGAGTTCGAGGCCAGCCTGGTCTACAGAGTGAGTTCCAGGACAGCCAGAGCTACACAGAGAAACCCTGTCTCGAAAAACCAAAAAAAAAAAAAAAAAAAAAAAAAAAAAAAAAAAGATAAGAGCAGCTAGTAATCTTGTTTGTTTGTTTGTTTGTTTGTTTCGAGACAGGGTTTCTCTGTGTAGCCCTGGCTGTCCTGGAGCTCACTTTGTAGACCAGGCTGGCCTCGAACTCAGAAATCCACCTGCCTCTGCCTCCCAAGTGCTGGGATTAAAGGCGTGCGCCACCACTGCCCGACAGAGCAGCTAGTAATCTTAACTGTCAGGCTGTATCTCCAATCCTGCTTCCTTTTTAAAATCTCTCTGTCTCTGTCTCCCTGTCTCTGCCTCTGCCACTCTCTCTTTGTGTGTGTATGTGTGTGTCCCTGTGTGCACATGCGTGTGTGTGTGTGTGTGTGTGTGTGTGTGTGTGGTAGATTTATTTTGCCGTGGGTTCTTGCCTTATATGATGTGGGTCCTAGGAACAGACCTCAAGCCATCAGGCTTCTTGGTCCCTGGATCCTCAAGAACTATCTTCTTGGGCTGGAGAGATGATTCATCAGTTAAGAGCACTGACTGCTCTTCTAGAGGTCCTGAGTTCAATTCCCAGTAGCCACGTGGTGAATCACAACCATCTGTAATGGGATCTGATGCTTTCTTCTGGTGGGTTTGAAGAGAGTGACTGTGTACCCACATAAAATAAATAAGTAAATAAATCTTAAAGAGAGAGAGAGAGAGAGAGAGAGAGAGAGAGAGAGCGCCAGACGGTGGTGGCCCACGCCTGTAAACCCAGCACTTGGGAGGCAGAGGCAGGCAGATTTCTGAGTTCGCGGCCAGCCTGGTCTACAGAGTGAGTTCCAGGACAACCAGGGCTATGTTTAAACCGGGTGTGGAGGAGCATGCCTGTGATGTCCGTGCAGAGGACCCGTTGTGGCGTGACCAGACGATCACGGTTATCCCTCAGCTGCATAGCAAGTTCGAAGCCAGCCTGGACTTCCTGAGACCCTGTCCAGAACAAAGAACAGTGTTTTACAAACATTGTCATGGTGGCTCCCCACTGTGGTGCGAACACTTAGGTGAGGCATCTCAGTCGGAGGCAGCCTGTGTGCCGCATGAGCTGGAAGCCATCCTGAGCTGGCTGAGAGTCTGTCTAGTCAAAAAAGCAAGGAGAGTCGGGCGGTGGTGGCGCACGCCTGTAAACCCAGCACTTGGGAGGCAGCGGCAGGCAGATTTCTGAGTTCGAGGCCAGTCTGGTCTACAGAGTGAGTTCCAGGACAGCCAGGGCTACACAGAGAAACCCTGTCTTGAAAAACCAAAAAAAAAAAAAAAAAAAAAAAAAAAAAGGCAGGGAAAACCTTATTTGCAGGAACACGCTTTTAGATGCCCAGTTGGGTCTATTTCTTGTGTACATGGGCCTGTTTTGATTACTGGGAATCCGGAGAGGAATCATGAAGGCAAGGGTGATGCTGATGACGCTCTTGCTCCTTAGGTGAACAGGGCTGCATCGTAGGCAGTGGCCACTGTCCACGCTGACCTTCATTCTTTTTACCCCTTTTTCTTCCAGAAGGATTTACCCCTGCCCCGGAAAAGCAGCAGGTGAGTCTTAGGGGATGAGATGCATTGGGATGAGGCCCCCCAGGTAGGGGCATCAGGCGTGCACCCGGGCGGGGCCTCGCGCGGCGGCGACATCCCGCAGCGCCCCCTCGCGCCTGGCCGCAGCAGCAGGGCCCTCCCCTCCCCCGCCCTCCCCTGGCCGCTGCTGCGGCTCCAGCCTCCGCCCAGCACACTCGCTCCCCGCGCCGCCGCTGCCGCCGCCGCCGCCGCTGCCGCTGCCGCTGCCGCACCTGCCACCATGTCGCCGCCGCCGGGTCATGTCTGACTCTCTCTGGACCGCGCTTTCCAATTTCTCGATGCCCTCCTTTCCCGGCGGCAGCATGTTTCGCCGCACCAAGAGGTAGACCCCCCCCCCCATGCCCTAGACCCTGTCCGGGACCTCCTGCTGAAGCCACCCTGCCGGCTGCTGCGGCAGGGCGGGGCCGGGATGCTGCTAGCTGTCCAGCTGCGCCAGAGGTGTCCGCGCTGTGCCCTCCCGCAGGGGATGGGGGAACGCGGACAGTGCGGGTCGTGCTGCGGTGGGGCGGGGGGTGGGGGGGGAGACTAAAATGCTAAAAAGGCCTGAGCTGGGGAAAGGGTCGTGCCGGCGGGGGGTTGCAGCGCCTTTGTTTGCAAACGCTGTGGGCTCAGGCGGCCCGGTGGGGGTAGGGGGAAAGCGGGGAGGGGGGTCTTGGCACCCTCAGAACAATAGCCGCAGCCTGGTCTCCCCCCCCCGCCCCCATCCGCGTGCTCTTGGACAAGCTAATATGCTCAGTCACTGCGGCTGAGAGCGAGGGGGCTAGAGCGACGGGGGCTCCGCTTATCCAGCGGCTAGGCAGAGGGGGGGGGTCTTTATCACTGCACGAAGCCTCCCAACTCCAAGACATCCTCACACCGAAAACAGTGACACGGCGTCACAGAGAACATGACCACACACTCCTAGTGACTACGATGTACTGGGATGCACCCCATATATATTCAGCCACAGGTCAAAGCTATGCACAAATAGGGTCACCTCCCGTGTCATACACAGACACAGACACACACACACACACACACACACACACATCGTGCTCTCCTAGTAAAATGCCACACGCATGACTACCCACCAAAACAACATCCCCATCCAAGATACACAGATCCATTTTCGGAATGACACCACCATCCATCCAACAACATATGTGTCACATTGACACCAGGATAAACAGACATAGGGACCCCCTGCAAAAGCAAGAACACACAATCACACAGCAGATACCCATGGGGTACATGGCTGCATGCTTGGACGAATCCATTGTCACAGGGTGTTAAGTCCACACGCAGTGGATGTTGAACACACACACACACACACACACACACACACACACAGAATCCAGCATCTCTCACGCTGATAACCCCAACGGAGAGCGGCACACATGCAGCTTTCTGCATTCATGCACCATGCTGGAGTTACACCGTCATGCGTTTCCCACTGCATCATCCACACAGAAGGCTGTGCCATCACACAGACAGCCTACATGACACACCAGTGTCAGTGTGGTGGATCTCACACGGTCGATGCCGCGTGTGGATGTTATGAGCAGACTCAAGGACACAGACATTCAGGGTCACCAGAGGTATCACCGTGACTATCAGGCCAGAGCTGACACGGACCTCACGGAGCTGCACTCTACCCTGGATGTGGTCCACACTGGCTGCTGCTTGCAAGAGAAGTGACGACCTGAAATACAAGAGTGGCCGCACAGGCTCCCACTCACAGGTCTGCCTCTCTCCTTGCCTGGCAGTTGCCGTACTAGTAACCGGAAAAGCCTCATCCTGACAAGCACCTCTCCGACGCTACCGCGACCCCACTCCCCGCTGCCGGGCCACTTAGGTGAGATAAGGATGCTGCCCCTGTCGGTGTGGATGCAGACCCGGGGAGGCGGGGCCACACCCTGGGCGTGGCCATTTCTCTATGGGCGTGGCCACTCTGGATTGATGGTGGGGGTGCACTCAGTTTAGAGGATGCTGGATTGGACAAGGGTAGAGGCAGAAAGGAAGAACCAGAGCTGAAAGGCGGAGCCATCTTAGAGGAGGCCAGCTAGGCGCAAGGTGAGTTCAGAGACTCGAGACCCTCCTCAAAAAATGTTTAGAGAGGCAGGGCCTCTGCAAAAGGGGCGTGGCCTACTACACACGCAGGGGCCTACATTAGAAGGGTGAATTATCCCGGGTAACCCATTTTGGGTGACCCGAAGGCCCTAAAGTCCTCCTCTCTCCTGCAGGTAGCAGTCCCCTGGACAGCCCCCGCAACTTCTCTCCCAACACCCCCGCCCACTTCTCGTTTGCTTCTTCCCGAAGGTGAGTCCCTCCCCTGAGGGCCCCAGAACTCGGTGCGATCCTCCCCATCCACCGTCTGGGCCACCATCTGTTCTTGTCCTAATTGCACCCGAGTGGCCTCTGAGGACCAGTGGAAAGGCCTCAATGTCCTAGCTCGAAAAGCTACTAGAATTCAAGGTGGAGCCTATAAAAAAGGCGGAGCCAATCACTGGTGTAGAATGGAGAGGAGCTGGAAGAGGAGGGAAACTGCTTGTGCACTGGGGCCCCAGGGTCGGCCTCCTCCTAGCCTCGTGCGCTTGGCCGAGCGTTTCCATAGCAACAGAACAGGGCTGTCATGATGAGGTGCGCAAGCGCATTCTGCACCCAGCCCATCAAGGGCCTCAGTCCCTGCATGCGGGGAGGGTGGCTAGGACATCTTCTCAACCTTTCCAAAGGCAAGGTGTTGCGTTTACCTCCAAGGTTCTTGGTGGATTTAAATGAATCTTCTTGGGGAACATAATGAAACGCGGCGAGGGCCAGAGAGTTCCTGCTTTTATGTGGAGAAACTTTTAAAGAGTCATTGGGATCTTTTGGACCACGGGTGGGGGTGGGGATGCTTTTTCTTTAGCTGTAATTATGGCTAAGGACTCGCTAGGACCCAGACATATGGGGTGAAGGACTCCTCATTTCTGTCCTTAGCATGGGGGGGGGCAGTAAAAAGGAAGCCAGGGGTCATTGCAAAGATGGATAAAGGCTGTAGGAGGGGACAGAGAGAGAGAATCGCTTCCTGGAGGGGGAGGGGCGCCCCATTCAGCAGTAATAGAACGGAGCTGAGGGAAGTGTGGCCAAGAGTGGCTCTGCGTTTGTCCTGTGTAGACAAGAGACTAGAGCTCACCCTATCAGAGGGTGTGTCTGTAAGGCTGGCCATCTGAATGGCGGTGTGGGCGTGTTCAAGTGTATTGACAGGCACGTGCATTGCGATCTGTGTACTGTGGGTTTGTACGTTAAAAGAGGACACCCCCACCTCTGCATCTCCGAGGCACGTGCAGCCAGTGTGGGAGTGGGAACGTGTGTGTGTGTGTGTGTGTGTGTGTGTGCGCGCGCGCGCGCACGCGGTTATGCCTGAGTGCATTAATGGGTGACCGTGTGGCCCTGTGGGGCTGGGAATGCCTGTGAGTGTGTGTCTGTGACATACTAATGTGTGTGAGCGTCCCGGCCTGTGCGCATCAATGGGTGTGGGCATCGGGATGACTGGATGAGCGTGTCGCTGTGTGGGAGTTTGACTGTCTGACAGTGAATGAGAGTCTCGGGTGTGTGGCTGCATGAGGATGAAACCGCACAGTGTGAGTCAGGATGTGTGTCAGTGTGGGTCCCGGCTCGTATGTGTGTTCTGTGTCAGTGTGGGTCCCGGCTCGCATGTATGCTCTCTGTGTCAGTGTGTGTGAGTCAGGATATGTATCAGTGTGAGTCCCGGCTCGCATGTGTGTTCTGTGTCAGTGTGTGTCTGCAGCTGTATGTGTGTCAGTGTGGGTCCTGGCTCGCATGTGTGTTCTGTGTCATTGTGTGTCTGCAGCTGTATGTGTGTCAGTGTGGGTCCCGGCTCCCATGTGTGTTCTGTGTCAGTGTGGGTCCCGGCTCGCATATGTGTTCTGTGTCAGTGTGTGTCTGCCTTGGCATGTGGTCATGCATTGGTGTTCCAGTTCCTGTGCAGGGCTATGGATACCACAACTGCCTTTAGTGAAGAGTCATGAGTGTAGGACCAAGAAGTTGAATTTCCTTTCTTCTTTCCTTCCTTCCTTTCTTCCTTCCTTCTTTCCTTCCTTCTATCCTTTCTTTTTCTTTCTTTTCCAAGACAGGGATTCTCTGTGTAGCCCTGGCTGTCCCGGAATTTACTCAATAGTTCAGGCCTGCCTTAAGAGAGTTAGAAATTTTAAAAGATTTTTACATTTAATTGTATTTTATGTGTATATGTCCTAAGTAGTTGGCTTGTATATGTGTGCACCACTTAAGTGTCTGATACCCTTTGAGGTCAGAAGAGGGCATCAGATCTCCTGGAACTGGTGGTATAAATGGTCGTAAGCCATCGTGTGGGTGCTGGGAACTGAACATGGGTCTTCTGCAAGGGCCGCAAGCACTCCAGACACCCCGTTGGCCTATCCAGCTCCAGACTGAATTTCCATATGTGTCTTATGTCATTTGGGACAGGGCAGGGTCTCGTGTAGCTCAGAGTGGCCTACAACTTACTGTGCAACCAGGGAGGAGTTTGAACTCTTCTACCACTAAGATCTTCCCTCTGCTTCCCAAGCAGCTGCTCTCGCAGGAATTCACCACAGCGGAAGTGGCTGTGTGCTGGGCAGAGCAAGTTCCAGAAACTCACAGAGATCCCCTTAGCTCTGCCGCCCGAGTGCTGGGTTAAAAACGAGCACCACCACGAACAGCCCTGACTACTCCTCCTCCTCTTTTTCTTCTTCTTCTTCTTCTTCTTCTTCTTCTTCTTCTCCTTCTTCCTTTTCCTCTTCCTCTTCCTCCTCTTCTTCAATTTATTTATTTTATGTATGTGAGTACACTGTCAATCTCTGAGAGGGAACTGGATCCCATTACAGATGGTTCTGAGCCACCATGTGGTTGCTGGGCATTGAACTCAGGACCTCTGGAACAGTGTCAGTGCTCTGAGCGGCTGAGCCATCTCTCCAGACCCCATACTTCTTTATTTATATGTGTCACACCCTCAGGTGTGTGTGACAGTGTGTGGTGGTACTCATGCAGAGGACAGAGAATGACTGCCAGGAGTCTGTTCACCCCACCTACCCACTGTAGGTTCCAGGAGCCAAATGTGGGCTGTACGTATGTGCATCCTGTGCATGCCTGGTGCCTGCAGAGTTCAGAAGAGAGTGAAATTCCAGATCCTGGAGTTAGAGCTACAAACGGTTGTAAGCCACCATGCATGTGTTGGGCATTGAACCTGGGTCCTCTGCAAGATCAATGAGTGATTCTGTTTTGTTTTGGAACAGGGTTTCTTTGTGTAGTCCTGGCTGTCCTGGAACTCTGTAGACAAGGCTGGCCTTGAACTTAGAGATCTGCCTGCTTCTGTCTCCTGTGGTGGGATTAAAGATGTACATCATCATGCCTGGTGCGTGTGTGTGTGTGTGTGTGTGTGTGTGTGAGTGTGTGTGTGTATGTGAGTGTGTGTGTGTATGTGAGTGTGTGTGTGTATGAGTGTGTGTGTATGTGAGTGTGTGTGTGCATGTGTGTGTGTGTGTGTGTGTGTGTGTGTGTTTATTTTGAGATCCTTTGATAAGATCCTTCTGTGTACCCTGGCTGTCTTGGAACTTGCACTTTAGACCAGGCAAATCTTTAACTCTCAGATATCTGTCTGCTTCTTAATGGTAAGAGTAAAGGTGTGTGCTACCATGCCTAGAGGCCCTGAAACATTTGCTCTTAACTTTTGAGCATTTCCCCAGTCCTCTCTGACTGTTTTTCAGTCAAGCTCTCGCTATGTGGTCCAGACTGACCTTGAGCCTTAGGTCCTCCTGCCTCCACCTCCTGCGTGTTAGGATTATAGCCCTGTGCCAGTCCGCCAGACTCAGTTTGTGAACTTGACCAAACTGGGGACATGAACATGAATGGTTGCAGCTATCCTATGAGAGTGACTGTGTGTGCCCAAGAGTATGGAGACCCAAGGCAGTGTGTCACTGGGTCTGTTAGAGGATGTGTTCTTTTAAAAATGTATTATTTATTTTTATGTTACATTCATGAGTGTAGTTAGTGTCTGTGTGAAGGTGTCAGATCCCCTGGAACAGGAGTTACAGACAGTTGTGAGCTGCCATGTGAGTACTGGGAATTGAACCCAGGACCTCTGGAAGATCAGCCAGTGCTCTTAACCACTGAACGATGTCTCAGAGCCCAAGGACAGGTTATTTTTTGTGTAGAAGATCCCTAGGAGTCTTCTCTGGGATAGTTCTGTGGAGACTCTCTGGTTGGAGTCTATGGTAGCCAGGGATGACAACTTGGTGTTAGCTTCTTTTTTTATTGTATTACTATGATTGGTGATACTGAAGATTAGACCCAAGACCTTGCACATGCTAAGAAAGCTCACTACCGCTGACTCACAACCCTGGCCTCCTGTGAATGGACTTCTCCAATCCTCCTGTGTCCACGCTAGTATGTGTGGCTTCTTTCATATGGTGACACTACCAAATGAGGAAGAATCATAGGGAGTCCCAAAGAGATGGGATTCCTCCTTCAAAACCCTGGCACCTGACTAGAAGGTGCCATCTTTCTCTTTTCACTCTGGAAGCCTCAGGAGTCTGAGCACCCCCATCCCCCACACCCGTGCTGGTCATGGCCAGGGGTTTCTCTCACTCAGAGAGCGAGGAGACCCTTGGCGGACTCTGAGCAGCTTCCCTGGGTTCCAGGGCCGATGGACGCCGATGGTCGCTTGCGTCTCTCCCTTCCTCCGGCTATGGCACCAACACACCCAGCTCTACCGTTTCAGTGAGTATGTCGAGGTGGACGGAGGGGTGGGTAGGGACTCAGGTGACTACACCTAGGCCAGAGGGTCCAGCTGTCCCGAGAGGCCGGGTCCCACTGCCCTTCAGGAATGTCCATTTGTCCATCCCTTAGAGATGGCAGGCCTTCCTCAGAGCCCCAGCTCTGCCCTCACTGCATTTCCCTAGGGACCTACTTACTTCTCACTGTCTGTGGTGGCTCAGTCTTGGGGACTAAGGCCCAAGAACCATTAGCTAGCCAGAGCCTGCAAAGCTTCTCCCCCGAGCCCGATCCCTTACACACTGCACACCTCAAAAATCTCGGTCCCTCAATGTCCCTTGCAGGCATGGCTCTGGTTTTCCTATCCATCCATTGTCATGATTGTGTGACCTGGCTGGCCGTTATCAAGCAAGGCTTCCTAGAGGAAGGGGTTGAAGCCAAGATAAAGGATCAGAGTTCGGAGTTGGGGGGTGGTGGTGAGATATTCAGGTCAGCAGCATGGTCAACTCCTAAGGCCTCAGAAAGCAGGACACAGAAGCAATTTGAAAGTAACTGTGTTATATAGCTGGTCTGCGGCATAGCTTGTAACCACTGGTGGGGGAGTGGGAAAGAAAGGGAGAAGGAGAAGAAGGGAAAAGAAAAAAAGGAAAGAGGAAAGGCTGGGCAGTGTTGGTACACACCTTTTTTTGTGTGTGTGTTGTTGGTTTTTCGAGACAGGGTTTCTCTGTGTAGTCCTGGAACTCACTCTGTAGACCAGGCTGGCCTCGAACTCAGAAATCCACCTGCCTCTGCCTCCCAAGTGCTGGGATTAAAGGCGTGCGCCACCACGCCCGGCTTTGGTGCACACCTTTAATCCCGGCTCTCGAGAAGCAGAGACGGGGCTATCTCTGAGTTCGAGGCCAGCCTAGTCTATAGACTGAGTTCCAGGACAGCCAGGGCTACGGAGAGAAAGCCTGTCTCAGAAAAACTAAATCAACCAACCAAACAAATAAACAAAACAAAGTAAAGGCGCAGAGAACCAACTTGTGTTGGTAGAGGGCTTGCCTTTCATGCCTGGGCTTGATCTCCAGGACCACAAAAGAAAGAAGGGAAGGGGGAAGGAAAGAAAAAGAAAAAAACCTAGCTATACAGCCAAGGGTTGTTGCAGAGCAAGTGATCCACAGGCATAAAAAACAGCTAATGCGGAGGCTCTGGGGGGCAGAACCGGATCTGGCACGTTCAAAGATCTGCAGGAGCGGTAGGGATGGAATAGAGCGGGCAGAGGTATGCGTAGGAGGCATGGCGGCCGGCCGGGAGGGCCAGTGGAAGGCCCTGAGAGCACACTGGAAAGGAGCCCACGGATGGTTCTGCATAGCAATATTCCCCAACCGCTTAGTGGCTTGAGATAGGATCTCAGTGGAACTGAGGCTGGCCTCAAACCCTCTGTCCTCTTAAGTGCTGGGATCACAGAAGGGAACCCGTGGCCAGGGTCCAGTGCTGCGCTGTTCCCGCGGTGGCTCTGACCCACCGCTCCTCCCCGTTCTCCCCGTAGTCCTCCTGCTCCTCCCAGGAGCGCCTGCATCAACTACCCTACCAGCCCACCGTGGACGAGTTGCACTTTCTGTCCAAACACTTCGGCAGCACCGAGAGCATCACGGACGAGGATGGTGGCCGCCGCTCCCCTGCCGTGCGTCCTCGCTCTCGGAGCCTCAGGTGCGCTGGCACCGACTCCCTTCTAGAGAGACTGGGTTTGATGCATGACCAGGGAACCTTTGGCCCTGGGAAAATGTAGTAGAGTGAGAGCGGGGGCGGGGGCGGGGGCGGGGGCCGCGGGGACGGGGAGGAAACGCGGGAGGGGGGAGGGGTGCAACACGAAGTCAGGGGACTGGACAGGATGAACTTCTTCTCCTGCAGCCCCGGCCGCTCCCCCTCCTCCTACGACAACGAAATCGTGATGATGAACCATGTGTACAAGGAGCGGTTCCCGAAGGTGAGACCCCCCCTCCCCAATCCCCCTATCCCAAGCCTTCCCTTCCTTTGCTCGCGCTCCTGGGCTCTGTGCGCCCCCTCGCGGTCAGCGCGCGCGGCGCAGGCTCCGGCGACCGCAGCCTCCTAGAGCCTTGCATCCGTGTACCGCTGTCCAGGCCACCGCGCAGATGGAAGAGAAGCTGCGGGACTTCGCCCGCGCCTACGAACCTGACAGCGTGCTGCCGCTGGCCGACGGCGTGCTCAGCTTCATCCACCACCAGATCATCGAACTGGCCCGAGACTGCCTTACCAAGTCCCGCGATGGGCTCATCACCACCGTCTATTTCTATGAACTGCAGGAAAACCTAGAGAAGCTGTTGCAGGACGTGAGTGCCAGTTACCCCAGGACCCCGCTCGTGAGCCGGGCAGTCCCCGCCCGGTCCCTACACCCGCCAAGAGCAGTATTCCAGGCTGGCAGGTGGAAAACGAGGATTCTGTGGTTCCCAGTCTAGGTCTGATGGTCTAGGTCCCTTTCTGGTGGCCTCCCCCTTACATTGGGAATTGAACCCTGTGAACCAGTGGCCTTGAGGCAAATGCTCTACTACTGAACTACGTTTCCAACTCCCCTTCCTTCCTTCCTTCCTTCCTTCCTTCCTTCCTTCCTTCCTTCCTTCCTTCCTTCCTTCTTCGTGTTCAAAACAGGGTATCCAGTAGTAGTACAGGCTGGTCTCCAATTTCTTATGTGGCTGAGGAAAGTCTTGAACTCCAGAACCTTCAGTTTCCAGACTATTGAGTGCTGGGATTACAGTCTCATGCTGCCACCTTCCATTTATGAGATGCTGGGGAAGGAACCCAGGACCTCTGTACACCAGGAGAGCAGACTTCTGCTCACTAAGCTACATCCCCAGTTCACACTAGGCTAACCACTAACTGGCCTCGGATTTGACATCTTCCTGTTTCAGCTTCCTGAGTATCTGGGGTCACAGGGGTTTGAAATCACCCCCAGGCTGTGTGTGATTTCAAACCCCCGCACACGCAATACAGCGTGTGTATTTGTTTTTTGCTTATCTTCTTTCTTAGTTTCTGTATTCCAGTGTCAGCCCCACCACTGGGCAGGTGAAGTTCGGTTCAATACAGAGTCCCCCGTGTCTGGCATGGTGCCCAGCTCAACAAATATTGCTAACATGTCTCTGAGGGCATGGCTCATTGGTACAGGGTTTGCCTAACATGGGTTCCACCCCTAGCAACACACACACACACACACACACACACACACACACACACACAACTTAAACAAGTGGGTGAGCCTGCTGTGGCAGCACACACCTGTAATCCCAGCACTAGGGAAGCTTCCGCAAGAACATTCCAAGTTCCAGGCCAGCCCGACCTACACAGCAGACCTTGCCTATTAATTAATTAATTAATCAATCAATCAATCAATCGGGTGTACAACTAACAGCAAACAAGATAATACCCCATCCATGTCAAGGATCGTGGAGAGCCCTTCCTGGGCACTTTCTGGGCACTGGGGCCCTGGCAGCACAGAAGACAAGTGTCCCTGCCTCCCGGGCGCAAATGCTAGCTCAGGAGTCATGAGAAGCAGGTCAAGGGTCGTGGTGTCAGCTGACGTTAGGGCTAGGAAGAAAAAAAAAAAAAAACAGTAACTGGGTGCCTCACCCAGAGTCCCCAGAAGGGCTCTCTGGGGATGTGACAGAAAGTGGGGCAAGGATGAGTAGATGGCATCTGTGGGAAGAGGCAGGAGGATGGCCCTGAGCAGAGAAACAGTAGGTTTAAGTGGTAGCTCTTTTTCTTTTCTTTTCTTTTCTTTTCTTTTCTTTTCTTTTCTTTTCTTTCTTTCTTTTTTTCTTTCTTTCTTTATTTTTTTTGGGGGGGGTGAGATACAGGGTTTCTCTGTGTAGCTCTGGCTGTCCTGGAACTCACTCTGTAGAACCGGCTGGCCTCGAACTCAGAAATCCACCTGCCTCTGCCTCCCAAGTGCTGGTATTAAAGGCATGCGCCACCCGGCTCTTTTCTTTTCTTTTCTTTTCTTTTCTTTTCTTTTCTTTTCTTTTCCTTTCCTTTCTTTTCTTTCTTTCTTTTTTTCTTAAAAGATTTATGTATTTATTTTATGTATGTAAGTACACTGTAGCTGTCTTCAGACACACCAGAAGAGCGCATTTGATCCCATTACAGATGGCTGTGAGCCACCATGTGGTTGCTGGGATTTGAACTCAGGACCTTCAGAAGAGCAGTCAGTGCTCTTATCTCCTGAGCCATCTCACCAGCTCTGCTTTAAAGACTTACATTTAACGTGTATGCGTGTTTTGCCCATATGCTTATCTGTGCATTTATTGCGCTGGGAAGCCAGAAACCCCTGAAATCGAAATTACAGAAAGTTCTCTGTTGCTATATGGGTACAAGGACTTGAACTCCGATCCTCTGTGAGAGTAGTCACTGCTCTTAACCCATCATTTTAATTTAAATTTTTACTAATTATTTGTGTATGGGAACACAGGAGGACAGCTTTTTTTCTTTGTGAATGTATGTGAGTACACTGTAGCTCTCTTCAGACACACCAGAAGAGGACATCAGATCCCGTTACAGTTGGTTGTGAGCCACCATGGTGTTGATAGGATTTGAACTCAGGACCTCTGGAAGAACAATCGGTGCTCTTAACCTCTGAGCCATCTCTCCAGCACCCATGAGGGCAACCTTTGAAGGTCACTCCTCTCTTTTCACAGGGGGTTCTGGGATCAAATTCAGGTCATCAGGCTTGACAGCAAGTGCAAATGTATGGCTTCCACATATGCACCATGGCACACACATTCCTGCACTCGTGTACACCATACATAAACAACAACAACAATAATAAATAGCCGGGCAATGACGGTACACACATTTAATCCCAGCACTTGGGAGACAGAGGCAGGCGGATTTCTGAGTTCGAGGCCAGTCTGATCTGCAGAGTGAGTTCCAAGACAGCCAGGGCCAGAGAAACCCTGTATAAAAAAAATAATAAAAAAAAAATAATAATAATAACCACGATTTTGGACAGGGTCTTACTTGCTTACTTCCTGGCACCCACTGTCCTCTTCTGTAAATGAGGCAGTGGGATCGCTTCAGGCTCTGTGTGTCCCCAGGGCCTTGAGAAGCTGGCCTGGGAAAGAGGCCTGGATGAGCGGCTGACTGGGGGACCCCCTTTCCTCATTTCCGCCTCAGGCCTACGAGCGCTCCGAGAGCTTGGAGGTGGCCTTTGTCACTCAGCTGGTGAAGACACTACTCATCATCATCTCTCGCCCTGCCAGGCTTCTGGAGTGCCTGGTGAGGGGCTGAGGAGGGGTGTGGGGGCTGGGGTGGCCCTCCGTGGCCACAGCCAGCTGAGCCCGTCCCTGCCCTAGGAATTCAACCCAGAGGAGTTCTACCACCTGCTGGAGGCGGCAGAGGGACACGCCAAGGAGGGCCACCTGGTCAAGACCGACATCCCCCGATACATCATCCGACAGCTGGGCCTCACTCGGGACCCCTTCCCAGGTGTGCGAGGGGCCTGAGGGGGAGGGCTGAGCGGCAGGGCAGTCGCTCACACCCACCTCCTTGTAGACGTGGTGCGCCTGGAGGAGCAGGACAGCGGGGGCTCCAACACACCCGAGCAAGACGACACTTCCGAGGTAAGCTGTGGCCAAGGCTGGCTCTCCAGTGAGCTCCACAGATCTGCTTGTCTCCACCCTACCCAGCGCTGGGGTTAGGCAGGGGCCGCCATTTCCGACTTTTCTGTGGTTGCCGGGGATATGAACTCATACTTGCGTGGCGGGCACTGGATAGACCTGCGCTATCTCACCAGACCCAAGACCTCAAATTTTAAAAATAGGATGTAGCCCAGGTTGGTTTAGAACTCATGATCATCTTGCTTCAAAACAGGGTTTCTCTGTGTAGCCCTGGCTGTCCTGGGACTAGCTCTGTAGCTCACAGAGATCCGCCTGCCTCTGCCTCCCAAGTGCTGGGATTAAAGGTGGAGCCACCACAGACTGCCCCATATTTTTCCTTTTTAATTTTGTTTTGTTTTTCAAGTCAGGGTTTCTCTGTGTGGCCCTGGCTGTCCTGGAACTCACTCTGTAGATCAGGCTGGCCTCAAACTCAGAGATCTGCCTCCTGAGTGCTGGGATTAATGGCGTGTGCCAGCACTGCCCGGCCATATCTTTCCAATTCTTAGGCTTAGTTATTGATTTCTGGGAAGTTTTGATTTAACATTTATTATTACCTTTATTAAATTTGTGTGTGTGTGTGTGTGTGTGTGTGTGTGTGTGTGTGTTACATTTATTTATGTATGTTGTGTGTATGTGTGTGGAGATCAGAAGACAGCACGAGAAGGCCAGCTTTCTCCATCTACCAAGTCTCTCCTGGAGGTCGGCCTCAGGTTGTCAGGCTCGCTGGCAGGCCCCTTTCCACTGAGCCATCTTGCCGGCTGCCAGCTTCTCAGAACATTTCACAAGTTGTGTGATGAGCCAGTTTGTAGGTGTTTTAGCTTTCCTGACAGCAGAAGTTGGAATATGACAGCAGAGACTATTCGGGTTCAAGTGGCCTCTTTGTTGCTTTCTCGCCGTGCAAACTGGATAAAGGAGTTTTTATCCCTTCCGTTCCTCAGTTTCCCCGCATGTACAGGTGGTGACGATGGTGGTGGTCTTGCATTTTCCCCTGCAGGGTCGCAGCAGTGCCTCCAAGGCCAAGAAACCTCCAGGCGAAAGTGACTTTGACACTATCAAGCTCATAAGCAATGGTGCCTACGGGTGAGCCACCCGGGGCTCTGGCGGGGGAGGGTGGCGGAGGCCGGGCGTCTCGGAGGTGATGGCCGGTCCTCGCTCTCTTCCCCCGCAGGGCCGTCTACCTGGTGCGGCACCGGGACACGCGGCAGCGCTTCGCGATGAAGAAGATCAACAAGCAGAACCTGATCCTGCGCAACCAGATCCAGCAGGCGTTCGTGGAGCGCGACATCCTCACGTTCGCCGAGAACCCTTTCGTGGTCGGCATGTTCTGCTCCTTCGAGACCCGGCGCCACCTCTGCATGGTCATGGAGTATGTGGAAGGTGCGCCAGTCAGTGCTGCTGGGCCACACACCCGACCCAGGGGCGCCCTGCCCCAGCCTGTGCTTGTTTTCCCAACTCTCTGCTGTCCTGGCCTGGATCTGTCTGTCCACTCCGCTCATCGTTTGTTCCGTATTATTTTTGTTTTTAGACACGGTCTCAGTATGTAGCCCAGGTTGGCCTCAGACTCTGGTCTTAATTAAATGGTCATTCCTGTTACTATGAAAGCACCCCCTTTATGCATTCTGTATGCATTTCTCTCTCCATCTCCCCATCAGTTCGTTCATTGCTCTTTTCCTTCTCTGCTTGTCTACTCATTGTCCATCCAATTCTCCCCGCCCCCCCATAAGCCATCTCCCATCTCAATCTCCACGCAGCTGGACTGCAGGTGTGCAGCTTCGCCTATTCCTTCCCCCCACTTCTATCTGTCTGTCCCTCCATAATTGCTCTTTGCGGGGTGCTAGGGATAGAACCCCTAACCCTAGAGCCTCACTGCGGGACTCGAGGCAGTGGCTCTCCTTCCGAGACACGTCCCCAACCCTTCGCAGGCAGAGAGAGTTCCAGGCCAGCTTCAGTTATAATTTCGTTTACAGTAAATATTATTATAAATAAAAGAGTATAGATACATTAATTAATTACAATACCAGTTAAAGCTTATAATTTACATTATCATTCACATTTTATATTTAAAATTCTTTTCTTAGCCGGGCGGTGGTGGCGCACGCCTGTAATCCCAGCACTCTGGGAGGCAGAGGCAGGCGGATTTCTGAGTTCGAGGCCAGCCTGGTCTACAGAGTGAGTTCCAGGACAGCCAGGGCTACACAGGGAAACCCTGTCCCAAAAAACAAAGAAACAAACAAAAATAGAAAAGAAATTTAAAGTTTTTTTTTTATTATTTTTGATTTGGTTTTTTTGAGACAGGGTTTCTCTGTATACCCCTGGCTGTCCTGGAACTCACTCTGTAGACCAGGCTGGCCTCGAACTCAGAAATCCGCCTGCCTCTGCCTCCCAAGTGCTGGGATTACAGGCGTGCACCACCACCACCTGGCTATTTTCTATTTTTTTTTAAGATTTATTTTATTTATATGAGTACACTGTAGCTGTCTTCAGACACACCAGAAGAGGTCATTGGATCACATTACAGATGGTTATGAGCCACCATGTGGTTGCTAGGAATTGAACTCAGGACCTCTGGAAGAACAGTTAGTGCTCTTAACTGCTAAGCCATCTCTCCACCACCCCCACTTTGTTTTACAGATTTATTTATTTTATATATGTGAGTACACTGTCACTGTTTTTACACATACCAGAAGAGGGCATCAGATCCCATTACAGACGGTTGTGAGCCACCATGTGGTTGGTGGGATTTGAACTCAGGACCTTTGGAAGACAGTCAGTGCTCTTTAACCGCTGACTGATCTCTCCAGCCCCAATCTTTTTGTTTGTTTCTTTGTTTATTTTTTCAAGACAGGGTTTCTCTGTATAACCCTGGCTGTCCTGGAACTTACTCTGTAGACCAGGCTGGCCTTGCACTCAGAAATCGCCTGCCTCTGCCTCCCAAGTACTGGGATTAAAGGCGAGCGCCACCACCGCCCGGCTTCCAGCCCCAATCTTAATGTACTTCTGAGCAGTGCTGGAGTTCAAACCCAGGTGCTCTTAGCCAGCCACTGGCAGTCACACAGCATTGCTCTCTCATGTGCGTGTTCCCTCCTGATGTCCCATAGAGCAGCAAGGCTGCCACGCAGCCGAGTGCATGCTGTCTAATGCTCGCGTGAAAGAGCATAGGACCTGCTGCATATTGGCTGAGGTGGCTTGTCTTGAGTGGTATGTACCCCTGTAAGGCGAGCCTAAAATACTGATGTTGGAGCAGTTCTGTGGTTCAGCAGTAAAGCACCTGCCTAGAATCCACCGGGAGGGGCTGGGGTGTGGCTCCAGGCTGGGGTGTGGCCCCGGGCTGGAGTTATTGCTGGGTACGCACAAGGGCCTGGATTCCATCTGCAGCATTGCTAAGTAACACGTGAGAGCCGGGAACCCACATTTAAAAATGCTCACGCTTCAGTTGTCAAGAGGCCAAGAGCCAAGAGTCATGCTTTCTTTGACTCTAAACAAAACTCACAATCATCAACTTCCTGTGTGACCAGACATCCCTCTGAGTCCTTATGAAGTAAGTGGGCTTGGAATGCCAATTACAGAGGGTAATTAATAACATGAGGTAAGCCTAGGAGAGTGCAGCTCTTTCTGAGACTTGGGAAGAGCTCCCATTCTAGACCTTAGTTTTCCCCTTCTGCAGAATGGGTACAATTGAAGTAGCGAAACAGTGAGTGTTGTGTGCTTGGCTTTGGGTACTTCCTCTTCACCTGACTCTCTTCCCTGGCTCTCAGGTGGTGACTGTGCCACTCTCCTCAAGAACATCGGGGCCCTACCCGTGGAGATGGCTCGAATGTATTTTGCAGAAACAGTTCTAGCCCTTGAGTACTTACACAATTATGGCATCGTGCACCGTGACCTCAAGCCGGACAAGTGAGTTTCGGCCTTCCTTATTCCTCCCCTGTTGTTCCTTGGAAGACCCAGGGGTGAAGGGCAAGGCCCTCACGTTTGAAACCCGCTTGTGTCCTTGTCCCTGAAGCCTCCTCATCACGTCCATGGGCCACATCAAGCTCACGGATTTCGGGCTCTCCAAGATGGGACTCATGAGTCTCACCACCAACTTATATGAGGGGCACATTGAGAAGGATGCCCGGGAGTTCCTGGACAAGCAGGTGTGTGGCGGGCATGGGGGTCACCCAGGGTGGAGTGACCCGGAAGGACCTCAGGGGCCCAGGGCCTGGTGGGGGGCCCAGCTCTCCCTTGAGGCCCCTTCTGTGGCCAGGGCACAGGCTGACCGCCTGCCCCCAGGTGTGTGGGACCCCCGAGTACATCGCCCCGGAGGTCATCCTGCGTCAGGGCTACGGCAAGCCAGTGGACTGGTGGGCCATGGGGATCATTCTCTACGAGTTCCTGGTGGGCTGCGTGCCCTTCTTCGGGGACACCCCGGAAGAGCTCTTTGGACAGGTCATCAGCGGTACGTGACTCCTAGGTGGGAGGTGGGACTACGGAAAGGTGGGCGGCCTGGGGCAGCCTCTCAGCCTCGTTTTGCTTTGCAGATGACATTCTGTGGCCTGAAGGGGATGAGGCCCTGCCCACAGATGCACAGCTCCTAATATCCAGCCTCCTGCAGACCAACCCCCTGGTCCGGCTTGGGGCGGGTAAGAGGCCTTCTGCACCCACGCGGAGGCAGGGGAGCAGCCTGCTGCTCCAGTTTGAGCTGAGGCCTGGGGTGGAGAGTGGGCTGAAGGGGCTGGTGTGCTGGCCAGGCTGCTAGGTTCCTCTCTCCTCTGCCCACAGGCGGGGCTTTTGAAGTAAAGCAACACAGTTTCTTCCGAGACCTCGACTGGACAGGGCTCCTGCGGCAGAAGGCGGAGTTCATCCCCCACCTAGAGTCAGAAGATGACACCAGCTACTTTGACAGTGAGTTGGGGGTAGGGAGAGACACGATGCCTGGTCTGGGTAGAGAACGGGATCCCACAGTGAGGACTGGGGTGGAGTCTGGCTGCGAGTGTGTCAGGATAAAAAGGCTCACCAAGAAGGCAAGGCTTTCTGTGCTACACAGAGAATTCAAGGCCAGCCTGAGCAACTTAGTGAGACCACATTTTTTTTTTTGTTTTTGTTTTTGTTTGTTTTTGAGACAGGGTTTCTCTGTGTAGCCCTGGCTGTCCCAGAACTCACTCTGTAGACCAGGCTGGCCTCGAACTCAGAAATCCGCCTGCCTCTGCCTCCCAAGTGCTGGGATTAAAGGCATGCGCCACCACCGCCCAGCGAGACCCCATTTTAAAATAAACAGTGAGTCTGGTCATCAGGCAGATGTCTGTTATCCCAGCACTGGGGAAGAGTTCAAGGTCAGCCTCAACTACCCAGCAAGTTCGAGCAAGTTCAAGGCTACCTCGAGCCTGTAAAGTGAAGTTTGAAGTTGGGCATGGTGGTTACATGACTTTAATCCCAGCACTTGGGGGGCAGACGCAGGCGGATCTCTGTAAACCCCAGGCTAGCCAGCCATGGCTACATACTGAGACTCTGTCAAAACAGGTGTCAGTGCTGGAAGGATGGGTGCTCTTTCCGGAAGACCTGTGTTCTGTTCCTAGCATCCAGATTCTCAGTCACAAACACGCGTAACTCCAGTTCTAGGGGATCCAACACCCACTTCTGACCATCACGGACATCAGGCATAAGAGTGGTACAGAGACACACATGCGGGCAAAACATACATACACTATAAAACAACAACAAAAAATAACACAAGCTGTGGAGGAGGTTTGGTTCAAGAGCCCTTGCTGCCTTTGGGGAGGATAAAGATTCTGTCCCCAACACCCATGCCAGAGGTTGGAGGTCAGGGGTGGGCAGGGGGTGTTCAAAAACATCTGTAACTGCAGATCCAGAGGACCCAATGCCTCTAGCCTCCCCCCGCACCTACACTCAAGCTGTGTGTACACAGGCACGCGTGTGCGAGCGCGCGCACACACACAGACACACACAGAGATACATACATTTATACAATTAAAAAGTTAAGTGGGAAGCTGGCTAGGGAGACAGCCCAGGGCTAGTGCTTGCTTGGCATGGGTTCGAGTCTCAGTAAGGGGAACAATGAGGCTTGTGCTAAGAACCAGACAAAGATGAGCTTGGCCTGTTGACACACCCCCGTTAATCCCAGCACTTGTGAGGCAGAGGCAAGCGGATCTCTGTGAGTTCGAGGCCAGCCTGGTCTACATAGTAAGTTCCAGGAGAGCCAGGGCTACACAGAGAAACCCTGTCTCAAAAAACAAACAAACAAACAAACAAAAAAACAAAACAAAAACCCCCTTGCACTAGGCAAGGACTTCGGTAAGGGATAGGGGTGGAGGCTCAACGTGGGAACGCCGCCATGTTGAGCTTGGGCTTTCGTTAGAGGACAGGGCTAGGACCAAGAAGGGGCAAAATCTACAGAAGCCTGAGGTGGAGCCAGGGTGCGAGTGCTGTCAACTCATCTGGTAATGTAGCAAATCCCAAACTCCAGGCGGAGATTTGGAGAATAAGGAAGTGGGGGGGAGAGGGGGAGAAACTCAGGGCAAATTGGAGGGGGCGTGGTGAGGACGTTGTTTGGCTGGGCTCTGAGGAGGTGGCGGTTCCCCAGCCCGCTCCGACAGGTATCACCACGTGAACTCCTACGACGAGGACGACACCACCGAGGAGGAGCCCGTGGAGATCCGCCAGTTCTCCTCCTGCTCGCCGCGCTTCAGCAAGGTGCGCCGAGCGAGCGGGACTTGGGCCTGGAGGGTCTTTGGGCAGTAATGTCCCAGGCACCCGAGGTCTCAGTTTGGGAGTCAGAGAGGGGTTGGGAACTAGGAAGTTGAGAGGTCTTGTTTGGAGGGCAGGTTGGGGTTGGCACTGGGTTGGCGTGAGAGGGCCCATGGTGTGCAAGGTCTTAGCAGTACCCAGCAACTGGAAGGGTGCCTGGCCCAGCCTGGAGACGAATAGATAGGAATTAGGGAAGGCCTATGAGACCGGGCTAAGTAGAGAGCTGGACCGTTAGAGCCCAGAGCAAGGCAGGCTTAACTTTGCATGAGCTCTCTTGAAGGTGCAGGGAATTGAAGAATTGAGCAGGAGGTGCCGGGAAGGACAGAGCGTGGTTTGCGCTCTCCAGTTGCAGAAAACTGATTGGCTCCCGCGCGAGGGCGTACTCAGCACCTCCCTCTCCGCTCTTAGGTGTACAGCAGTATGGAGCAGCTGTCTCAGCACGAGCCCAAGACCCCCGTCTCAGCATCAGGGGCCAGCAAGCGGGACCCAAGCGCCAAGGGCCCGGAGGAGAAGGTGGCCGGCAAGAGGGAGGGACTGGGTGGCCTGACTCTGCGTGAGAAGACCTGGAGAGGGGGCTCTCCGGAGATGTAAGCAGAACTAGAGGGGGCTCGAGGGCGGGGCCAAGTGAGAGTTTTCCTTCTGATCTGGGTTTCCCGGTGCAGTAAGCGCTTCTCGGCATCTGAAGCCAGTTTTCTGGAGGGAGAGGCCAGCCCCCCGCTGGGAGCGCGCAGACGTTTCTCGGCGCTGCTGGAGCCCAGCCGCTTCACCGCCCCCCAGGAGGATGAAGATGAGGCCCGACTCCGCAGACCTCCTCGGCCCAGCTCCGACCCTCCCAGCTCACTAGATACACGCGTCCCCAGAGAGGCAGCTCAAGGGGAAAGCACGTCCACCCCGGGGGAACCCGAGGCCAGTGAGCGCCTTCTCTAGCCTTTTCCCAGTTTCCCGTGGGCGATGTATTGAGCACCCATTACTGTACATGGTACAGTTTACGCAAGACCTCACGCACTATTCGTGCACCTATCAGTGGGTATGACCATCGAAAACGCCTGCCGGGGTGAGGCCCAGCGGTAGAGCCCCTGTCTGTCGAGAATCGTCCAGTGGAGGACCTGGGGGCGTTGCTTAACGCCCAGAATTTAGACCTTCCCCCACCCCTCTCCCAGGGTTTGGAAAGATACCCCAGTTCTCTTTCAGAGAACCCAGGTTCGGTTCTAGAACCTACAGGGTGGCTTTCAATCATTCACAGCTCCAGTTCCAGGGACACCCTCTTCTGACTTTGCAGGCACTGCACACCCGACGCATATACATACATGCAGGCAAAACACTCACTCATAAAAATAAATATAAAAGAGCGCTAAACCAGGAGTGGTGGCCCACACTGTAGCCCCAGCACTTTGGAGGTGATCTCTCTGAGTTCGAGGCCAGCCTGGTCTACATAAGTGAGTTCTAGAATAGGCAGGGCTACATCCTGAGACCTTGTCTCCAAACAAAGTACACTCACTGTTCTAGGCTGGCATTCAGCCAAACCGAAGGGTAGTGGCGCTCTCCCCGTGCTGGAGGCTTGCCGCAGGTGTTTGTGAGCTGCTCTGTGACGTTCAAGGAATGAGAAGAGCCCGTGACAAGTCCCTGACCGATAGCTCTTGTCCTTTGCAGCTGAGCGCTCACATCCAGGTGACCTCTGCCCACCCTCCAAGGACGGAGACCCATCGGGCCCTAGGGCCACCAACGACCTGGTTTTGCGAAGGGCAAGGCACCAGCAGCTGTCTGGGGATCTGGCTGTGGAGAAGCGACCGTCTCGAACCGGGGGCAAAGTGATCAAGTCGGCTTCAGCTACGGCCTTGTCCGTCATGATTCCTGCAGGTGAAATGGGGCGCCCCACCCCAGGGAAGGGGCTCCCTGCAATTGTGCCAGGACTGTTGTTTGGCCTCAGGATGGAGTAATGAGGAACAGATCCTGGGACAGCGGTGGGAGGTCTGCCCTGATCTCTGACCATCCCTGTTTTGTGCCTGCAGTGGACCCGCACGGAGGCTCGCCCCTGGCTAGTCCCATGTCCCCACGATCTCTCTCGTCCAATCCATCCTCCCGGGACTCCTCGCCTAGCCGAGACTACTCGCCAGCTGTCAGCGGGCTCCGGTCCCCCATCACCATCCAACGCTCAGGCAAGAAATATGGCTTCACACTGCGAGCCATTCGTGTCTACATGGGCGACTCAGATGTCTACAGTGTCCACCACATTGTTTGGGTGAGTCTCAGGGGCTGGGAAATAGCGGGGGGAGGAGACTTGAGGTGCACAGTGCAGTTTGGGTAAGATTTCTCTTTCCACTTAGTTCTCCAACCCCAGGTTATTCATCTATGCGATAGGGAGACGACGAGTTAGTATTTCATAAAAGGTCAACCCAAGCCGGGCAGTGGTGGCGCACGCCTTTAATCCCAGCACTTGGGAGGCAGAGGCAGGCAGATTTCTGAGTTCGAGGCCAGTCTGGGGTACAGAGTGAGTTCCAGGACAGCCAGGGCTATACAAAGAAACCCTGTCTCAAACAAACAAAACCAAAACAACAAAACAAACAAACAAAAAAAGTCAACGCAAGAAAAGGTGGCTTTGTCTTATCGATCTTTCAATCATGTCTCCGTTGGTTTACAGCACGTGGAGGAAGGAGGTCCAGCCCAGGAGGCCGGGCTCTGTGCTGGGGACCTCATCACTCACGTGAACGGTGAGCCGGTGCACGGCATGGTGCATCCTGAGGTGGTAGAGCTGATCCTGAAGGTGAGCGTAGGGCATGGGCTTCCCCCCATCAGGGACCGTGGACCAGGACCGGACCCGGCAGCCGCTAACGAATGGATCACCCTCCCTTCTCCCAGAGCGGCAACAAAGTAGCTGTGACCACCACACCCTTTGAAAACACTTCCATCCGGATCGGACCTGCCAGGCGCAGCAGTTACAAAGCCAAAATGGCCCGTAGGAACAAGAGGCCTTCCGCTAAAGATGGCCAAGAAAGGTGAGTGGGACTATAAGTAGCTTACCCGTATAGCAATGGGCGGGGTTAAAGTGGGAGGTGCACAGACAAGTACCTCAGGGGAAAGAATGGGAGTGGGGGGGAGGGGAAGGCTGGGAAAGTGGGAGGAGCCAGGAGAGGAAATGATTTAAAAGTATTTTGGGCGAGCCCTTGAGCAGGTTAGACTTGTTTCAACAGGGAAGGAGCTGAGATAAAAGATTACTACCGGGCTGGGCAAGGTGGTACATGCCTTCAATTTCAACTGTCACCAGTCCTCAAGGCTGGACAACATTCTTCTCTACACTGCTAGACGCTGTTTATAAATAGATAAATAAATAGCTGGTGAGGTGGCAGAGTCAGGCAGATCTCTGAGTTTCAAGCTAGCCTGGTCTATAAAGTGAGTAGTGAGTTTGAAGTCAGGGCTATGCAGCCAGAAGCTGTCTCAAAGAACCAAAACAAACCAAAGGTTACTAGCAAGTAAGACTGAGCCACGTGGGACACAATTAAGCCGGCCAGCTGGGGTCCCCCTGTAATTCCAGCGCTTGGGAGGCTGAGGCACAGAGGTCTCTGGATTTTGTTAAAGGCCGGTGTGGCCCTATGCAGTAAGGAAAAGAGAAAAGAGACCCAGCCAGTCGTTTTTTTAAGGATGTAGGTGTGTTACTACGAAGGCATCCTTCCTTCCAGGATTTCTATCAGTGAATTTACACAGTTCACCTATGAGGTTTCTAGGCCATATAACCATATGGGAGTTACATGGTGCGGGTATTTGGAAATGGTTATATGTGAGGCATGACTGTAATTTCTTCTCTCATAGATTGGAAGAGTTAAGGAAGAGTGTGAGGATAAGAGTGGTGTGTGTGTGTGTGTGTGTGTGTGTGTGACTGAACATTCAGGTCTTCATACCACCGAACCACCTCTCCAGAAGCAAGAGAAAGGGGTTGTTTATTTTAATTTTTAAAATATCTTAACTATGCATAGGTTTGTGTCTGACTGTGGATGAGTGCAGTAGCCTCTGAGGGCCGGAAGAGGGTACTGGCTGACTTGCCCAGATGCTAGAGTTACAGCCATTATGTTAGCTGTCTAACAGAGGCGCCCAAGAGCGACATCCCCTCCTAACCAACCGTCCATGGCTCCAGCCCCGAGACAGGCTTTGCTTTAGTTTTTGTCGTTGTTGTTTTATATCTGTATTAGTGTTTTGCTTCCGTTTATGTGTACCCCATGTGTGCCTGATGCCTGCGGAGGCCAGAAGAGGGCGCCAGATACTTTGGAACTAGAGTTACAGGTGGTTGGATGCCCGGTAGGTGCTAGAAAGCCAACTCTGGTCGTCTGGAAGAGCAGCTACAGTTCTTAACTGCTGAGTCGTCTCTCTAGCACAAAGGGAACAGTTCTGACAACTGTCCCCAGGGCCGCAAGCCTTTAACCCCCTGAAGAAGCAGGTAGATGTCTGTGAGTGCAGAGCCAGTCCGGTCTACATAGAGTTCTAGGTAGCCGCAGTACATAGTGACCCTGTCTGCGAGAGAGACAGAGAACAGAGAGACAGGAAGAAAGAGGAGAGATAGAGAGAGAGAGAGAGAGAGAGAGAGAGAGAGAGAGAGAGAGAGAATTTGAGAATTTTGATCAGTGCGGACTTGAGTGCGGATTTGAATGAGGAAGCGAACTCACCTGTAAAGTGTGCTTGCAGGGGAAAGGAGTGTGACCAGATGTCTGGGAGGGGCCAGAAGAGGCCGAGTTTGTTTGGATGGGCTTTGCATTGCACCCTGGCCAGAAAAAAGAGAGGGCATAGTCAAGCAGAACTGAATCTAGAGTTCTGCTTTGATAGACGGGTTGTAGGGAAAAGGGAAATGCTAGAAAGGGTAGGCGGTTACTGGGCTGTCCAGAAGCCGGGTGGGGGTGGGGGGATGGGGGGAAGGGAGACCCAGAGTTCCGGAGTTAAGAGATGTGACCTTTGGTATTTGTCCTCCAGCAAGAAGCGGAGCTCCCTCTTCCGGAAGATCACAAAACAGTCAAACCTGCTGCACACTAGCCGATCGCTGTCCTCTCTGAACCGGTCCTTGTCGTCCAGCGACAGTCTTCCCGGCTCGCCCACGCACGGACTGCCGGCACGTTCGCCCACGCATAGCTATCGCTCCACGCCTGACTCCGCCTACCTAGGTAGGTTCTGCGCCTGCGCGGGGTAGGGGACTAGGGCACCGAGGTGCTCAGAATGCTTGCACCTTCTCTGGCCTGCAGGCGCCTCGTCCCAGAGTAGCTCGCCGGCTTCCAGCACACCTAACTCCCCCGCCTCATCCGCCTCGCACCACATCAGGCCCAGCACCCTGCACGGGCTGTCACCCAAACTACACCGCCAGTACCGCTCAGCGCGCTGTAAATCGGCTGGCAACATCCCGCTGTCACCTCTGGCGCACACACCATCCCCGACGCAGGCGTCGCCGCCGCCGCTGCCAGGCCACACGGTGGGCAGCTCGCATACCACGCAGAGCTTCCCTGCCAAACTGCACTCGTCGCCGCCTGTCGTGCGCCCGCGCCCCAAAAGTGCAGAGCCACCACGCTCGCCGTTGCTCAAGCGAGTGCAGTCAGCGGAGAAGCTAGGGGCTTCGCTGGGAGCAGACAAGAAGGGCGCACTGCGCAAACACAGCCTGGAAGTGGGACACCCTGATTTCCGAAAGGACTTCCACGGTGAGCTGGCGCTGCATAGCCTCGCCGAGTCCGATGGTGAGACGCCTCCTATTGAGGGTCCTGGGGCGACTCGGCAGGTCGCCGTGCGACGCCTGGGCCGCCAGGAATCACCCCTAAGCTTGGGCGCGGACCCGTTGCTACCCGATGGTGTCCAGAGACCTATGGCGTCAAGCAAGGAGGATTCCGTGGGAGGTACAGAGGCTTGCACTCCGCCTCGCGCGACAACCCCTGGGAGCCGGACCCTGGAGCGTGACTCGGGCTGCACAAGGCACCAGAGCGTGCAGACTGAGGATGGCCCAGGTGGGGTGGCCAGGGCCCTGGCCAAGGCAGCGCTAAGCCCAGTGCAGGAACATGAGACCGGCCGGCGCAGTAGCTCCGGCGAGGCAGGCACGCCCCTGGTGCCCATTGTAGTAGAGCCTGCTCGGCCAGGGGTCAAGACGCAGACACCCCAGCCTCTGGGCACAGACTCCAAGGGAGTGAAGGAACCTGTAGCCCAGACGCCATCGGTGCCTGATGCCCCAAGGGGCCGGGAGCGCTGGGTGCTAGAGGAGGTGGAAGAGCGGACCACGCTAAGCGGACCTCGCTCTAAGCCCGCCTCCCCCAAAATCTCTCCTGACCCCCAAACTCCAACCCTAGTCCCAACAAAGAATGTACCCCGTAGTGCAGCTCCTCCAGTCCCACCTGCTTCCCTTGTGGTCCCAGGCACCAAGCCTGAAGCAGGGTTGAACTCCCGGTGTCCTGCGGAAGCAGTGACTCCTGCAGGCCTAACCAAAACTGCGGCACCCAGCCCTGCATCTCTAGGTCCATAGGGGAGCAGGCTTTCCGTCCTGTGCTGTACAGATGCCTGTATACATATGTACACATATAAATAAAGTGCCCGTGCTGCCTGAGATTCCTGGGGTTCACATTTCCTCTCTGGTGGCTTTCAGTAGGGCCTCCCTATGTCCCATCCGCGGCCAAGTCCACACATGGTAACAGCTTTGGGCAGACCTGGTAAGGAAGAGGACTCCCACCCCTGGTCTGTGTCTTAGGGTCCATCTGAAGAAACAGGTTGACAGTCTCAGGTGCAGAGTGTGTTGTATTAATAACCCCTAGAGGGGCTGGAGAGATGGCTCAGCGGTTAAGAGCACTGACTGCTCTTCCGAAGGTCCTGAGTTCCAATCCCAGCAACCACCTGTAACAAGATCTGACTCTCTCTTCTGGAGTGTCTGAAGACAGCTACAGTGTACTTACATATAATAAATGAATAAACCTTTAAAAAACAAAAACAAAAAAAAAAAAAACCAACTTCTAGGGACAGGTTGTGATGCCCATTTTGCAGGAGACAGCCAGAGAGGTTAAGGCACTGTTAAGGTCTCCAGTTAGGAAGGGGCTGAACTGGTATTTACATTCACAGCCGGGGCCCGGGGTGTGGTTCAGCAGCCCGTACTTGTGTTGCGTGTGGCAGGCCCTGGGTTTATCCCACCAACGACAGACGCACAAACAAAATTAAGTCAAAACCGGTCAGCCGGGTGTGGTGGCGCACGCCTTTAATCCCAGCACTTGGGAGGCAGAGGCAGGCGGATTTCTGAGTTCGAGGCCAGCCTTGTCTACAGAGTGAGTTCCAGGACAGCCAGGGCTACACAGAGAAACCCTGCCTAGAAAAAACAAACAAACAAACAAACAAAAACCCAAAAATTGGTCTCTGAGTCTTTTCTTTCTATTCTTTTTCTTTTTTTCTCTTTGAGACAGGGTTTCTCCGTGTAGCCCTCGCTGTCCTGGAACTCTCTCAGTAGACCAGGCTGGCCTCGAACTCTAGAGATCCACCTGCCTCTGCCTCCCAAGTGCTGGGGTAAGGGCTAGTCCTGGCCCCACAAGGTTAGACCCGGAGTCTTAGTCCTTTGCTCTGCTGGGCTTTCAGTCAGCTCCCCTCTCCACAGGGCCTACAGGCCTTCACCAGGGACTGGAAGGCCTTCCAAAAGGAAGGCAGTTGGGTGCAGAGTGTGCCCCCGCCTCGGTGCGCCTCTCCCTTGTTCCGATTCATGTCACCCACACAGGCCCAGGGTCCTTGAGGGGCCACACACCACTTGGAGTGGTCCTCTGTGGCACTGAATGTTGGTCCAGATGGGCCAGGGAATCCTGTCTCAGTCACATCCAGAATTTGGTGGGCCCCGGAGCAGTTGGAAGGCAGGGTGCCTTGAGAATTTGGCCAGAACTGGACCTGTAGGTTGGTGCCAAGGGCTTCTGCCAACCAGCCGGAGTACAGGTCTGCAGAGAAAGGAAGGTTGATTCCTCAACTCGGTGCCCTGTTGGGCGCTCAAATGTCTACTTTTGGAACGACATGACCCTAAACGGCCCTTGTCAACAGGTCAGGTCAATTTTCGGGTCATACCTGCAATCCCAACACTCAGAAACTGGACTAAGAGGATCTCAGAGGGAGTCTAGCCTGGAAGGACGGTGAGATCTCATACGAAAACATGGGCTGAGCACGGAGGCTCGAGCCTTTACAATCCACACTGAAATAGTAGGGGCAGATGGCTCTCTGAGTTCCAGACCAGCCAGGGCTACACAGCGAGAGCCTGCCCCTCCTCCCCCTGCAAAGGGCGCCCTTACCGATTATGTATTATTTCACAACCCACGAAGGGAAGTGTTAATATCCTAGTTTCTCATCTGAGCAAACAGTTCATACCCTACACTGCACGTCCAGAAACCAACATGCGAACCTGGGTTGGTTCTGTCGGCTGATTGCGAAGTTCCATCGCAGCCCTGCAGCGCTGACGTTACAGATAAGTACCACTTGCCCAACCCGTCTGTTGGCTGTCGACTGCTCACGGTTATTATTGTACTATGACTCCGAAAGACATCTGGGCTCTGAATCAGGCCTGGGAATACCAGGGACCTCCTTCTACAAAGGAAGTGTTCTCCCTTAACCCCCCAGCACCAAAGCTTACCGTCTCCAAACTTGCCAAATTTGGCAAAGCTCTGGAAGGTGGCCCCAGCTTGGGAAGTGAGTATCACACTGCTGTTCCAGGGCTCGTGGAGGACATGGTGGCCCCTGATCACCTCCTGGAGTCTGGGTAATTTCTGAGCAAAGACGCCTTCCAGCTTGTGGTCATAGACGAGGGGATAGGTGTAGGTGAGCTGCTGGCCTGGAAGACAGGATGAGGAAGAAGTGTGAGTGCTTACTCAGAGGAGTTGAGGCTTAGCTCGCTTCAGAGACTCTACTCACCAATCCTTGGAAACTGAGAGAAGGGCAGGGACACACAGATCAGGGTCTGGCCGTAGGTTTGAGCGTTGGGAGGCCAGCTGTACGCGCCAGAGGACGCGGGGGCTGGGAAGCGAGGCACGCTGTGGACCAGCCAGAAGCCCCCGTCTTGGTCCAGGAGCAGGACACCTGAGCCAGGAGGAAGAGGTCAGAGGAGGCCCCTCAAGCCAGCTCATCTGCTACCAGGGACACGGTCTCAGATGGCTGGGGCCTTAGAAACAGAGGCCAAGGTTTGACAGGGCAAATCCCCATCCTTCACGTAGGTCAAAGGTTAGTTAGAGTAGAACTGACAAGAAATCCAGGGAGGCTCCACGACCACCAAGCCTCTCACCCTTTGTATGCCCTCGGCTGGAAGAGTCCCGAGATGAGCTGGATTTAGGAGGTTGGTCGTTGTAGAGCAGAAAGGCCAGCTAGGAGAGTGTACAGAGGCCACATAACTACCCTCCCTTCCCCGTGGGACCCACCACGGCGTCCCCGCCCGGGTTCTGACAGCACTCAGGTCACCTGGCTGGAGTTCTTTCTGTACAACGGCTGTAGGCTGAGGCCCACGGCTCCCTTCGAGCTGTTAATGTACCCTGCACCGTCTTGCCAACCCTCGGAGTTCTGGTCCATGTATTTATACGTCAGGCCCTTCCACGGAGTATCCCCAGACCCGCTGTGAGCCGGCAGCTTGTATACCACGAACCTGAAGGTCCGGGAAGACAGGGGGTTGGGGGGGTGGGAGGAGAAGAGATCTGAGGTTCTACAGAAAAGTGCCTCAATCTCAGTGCCCGCGCTGATCCCCACGCAGTCTGCGGGGGGCAGTCCCACATCTACTTGCTCACCAATCCACAGGCTGCCCGGAGTCGCCATAGCAGCTCAGGGCTTCGGCAGGGACCCACAGCAGCGCAGCCAGCAGCAGCGAGCTCGGTGCTGCCATGAGGCGACAGCAATGGACTCTGAAAGACCCGGGACAGCCGGGTCACGAGGTTCAGACTAACTTCCCCTAAAGACCGCAGAGACCTGGGTCGGGACTTCGCGAGGGTGGGGACGAAGCCCGCCAGGCCCGGAGCGGAGGCGGGGCTGCCTAGGAAGCTGTCCCACCAGCGGACCCCGCCCTCTCCAGTGTCCGCCCCACCCCGTCCTCCTGCTTCACTCAGCTCCGGATAGGCTTCACTCATGGACACGCCCCTCTCTTGGGCACTGGCTGTCACGTGACTTTTAAGGAGCTCCAACCTCTGGGGCTTTTTTGTTTTTTGGTTTTTTATTCAAGTTCTGAATCAGGACCAAATCTGTCTATTTCTTTTCCACCACTGCTGAACACCTCGGGCACATTTTTAAAAAACTTTTGGGTGGTCTTGCCTGCATGTGCGTTTGCGCATCACTTGTGTGCCTGGCCAGGTCCAATTCGTTCCCTTCCACAGTTGTTTGTTTGTTTGTTTGTTTGTTTTGGTTTTTAATATTGTTTATTTATTTAATGTGTGTAAGTACACTATAGCTGCCTTCAGGTCATCAGATTCAATTACAGATGGTTGTGAGCTACCATGTGGTTGCTGGGGATTGATCTCAGGACCTCTGGAAGTGCTCTTAACCACTGAGCCATCCCGCCAGGCCCGTCCTTTCCCCGGCTTTGTTTTTTAGACAGGATCTATGTAGCTCTGGCTGGCCTGGAACGCACAGATATTTGCCTGCCCCTGCCCCTGCCCCTGCCTCTGCCCCGCCACGCCCCCGCCACGCCCCCGCCTCTGCCCCTGCCTCTGCCCCTGCCCCTGCCCCTGCCCCTGCCCCCGCCCCTGCCCCTGCCTTCGCCTCTGCCCTGCCCCTGCCCCTGCCCCTGCCTCCGCCCCCGCCCCCGTCTCCGCCCCTACCCCTGCCCCTGCCTCTGCCCCTGCCTCTGGAAGGTTTTCTAAAAGCATGCAGTAATTATCCCTGTTTTTTTTTTTCCTGGTGAAGTTTCCCCGTATCTCTCTGACCTCTGAACCCTGGCTGACCCTTGAATTCATCTTCCTGCCTTTACCACCCAAGTGCTCAAATCACAGAGGTGCTCCAGCACACCATACATATGTGTAAGTGCATGCACACATGGCACAGCGTGCACGTGGAGAACAGGACAATGTGTGCGAACTTCTTCCACCATATGGAAGGGGATGGAGCTCAGAGCCTCGAAGCTTGGCGGCAGGTCTGTACAGGCGGAGTCATCTCACCAGCCCTTCTCATTGCAGCTTGGGGTAGCCTGGAACTCTCAACTTTAGCTCAGCCTCCTGGGCGAGTGCTGGAATTATAAATATGAGCTATCCTCCAGCTTTTAATTTTGTTTGTTGTTGTTGTTTGTTTGTTTGTTTGTTGGATTTGGTTTTTTCGAGACAGGGTTTCTCTGTATAGCCCTGGCTGTCCTGGAACTCACTCTGTAGACCAGGCTGGCCTCAAACTCAGAAATCTGCCTGCCTCTGCCTCCCAGAGTGCTGGGATTACAGGCGTGTGCCACCACTGCCCGGCTCTAATTTTGTTTTTTATGTGTATCTCTGTGCGTGCCTTTGCGAATTTGTGTCTATAAGGTGCAGGCCGTGCAGATAGCCCTAAGGGTTAGCTCCCAGGAATTGGAGTTACAGGTAGTTATAAGCACTGTGTGGGTGCTGGGGTCTGAACTCAGGGTCTCGGCATGAGCGGTAGGTGCTATAACCACTGAACCATCCCTCCAGCCACCACTACCCCTGTCCTCATGGTTTTGTTTCTTGGTAAGCTCTCACTCTGTGGCCCCCGGCTAACCTATAATTTACCATCCTCCTGTCTCAGCATCACAGGTGCTGGGATGGCTACCCAGCTGGGTCACCCTGGCTAACTTAATCACATTGCTGCCCCCTCTCCCTGTCCAGTCTGCACATTTTCTCGCCCCATTCATGGTGCTGACCAAGGAGTCACTCAGGTTGAGAAAAGGCGGAGTACAGGGCCTGCCAGGCACTCTACCACAGATTTGACTATGTGGCTGGGACCTTGACACCCAATCCTCTTGCTTCTACCTCCCAAAACTTGGAATTACAGGCCTGAACCACCGGAACCCTGGCTGGTTTTGAATGCTACACAGACCAAGCTGGTCTCCAGCTGAAGAAATACACCTGCCTGCCGAATACTGAGATTAAAGGCCTGCACCAACATGCTTTTGTTATTGTTTTGAAAGACAAGGTCTCTCTGTGTAACCCTGGCATCTGGCAGTCCTGGAACTATTCTGTAGACCAGGCTGGCCTCAGACTCAAAGATCAGTCTGCCTCTGCCTCTGCCTCTGCCTCCTGAATGCTGGAATTTAAATTGTACACTGCCCTGACAGTGGTGGCACACACCTTTAATTCCAGCACTCGGAGGCAGAGGCAGGCAGATTTCTGAGTTCGAAGCCAGTCTAGTCAAGAGAGGACAGCCAGGACTACACAGAGAAACCCTGTCTCAAACAAACAAAAACAAACAAAACACCAAAAATAGTGTACACGACCACCCAACTTTTTTTCTAACTTTTTTTTTTTTTTTTTTTTTTTGTTTTTGGTTTTGGTTTTTGGTTTTTCAAGACAGGGTTTCTTGGCTGTCCTGGAACTCTCATTCTCTAGACCTGGCTGGCCTCAAACTCAGAAATCCACCTGCCTCTGCCTCCCAAGTGCTGGGATTAAAGGCATGCACCACCATTGCCCGGCTCTTTTTCTACCTTTTTAAAAGTCAAAGTCTCTAGATTATGTAGCGCTATCTGACCTTGAACTCAGAGATTCACCTAGCTCTGCCTTCCAAGTGCGGGGATTAAATGTAGATACTACCATGCAAGCTTGTTTTTGTTGTTGTTGTTGCTACTTTTTGAGACACGAAGAAAACAAACAAAAATATTCAGGAGGCTGAAGCAAGTAGATCTCTGAGTTTAGTGCCAGCTTGATCTACAAAGTGAGTTCCCAGACAGTTGAAGCTATACAGAGAAACCCTTTCTCAGAGAAAGACACACACACACACACACACACACACACATACACACAAAGAGAGACAGACAGACAGAAAGACAGAGATAGGAGGAACTGACTAAATTTCCCAGGATGACCTTGAGTTTGTTCTGTATTTCAGGCATGTGTTAAATTTGCCTCAGCCTCCTAAACAGCTGGGATTACAGGCCTCAGCTACCTCTGTGACTATGACCCACTTTGACTGAGGAAGTGGACAGGTTGGGCATAGTTACCCATTCCTTTAAAATCAGCACTTAGGAGGCAGAGGCGGGATGGTAGGGTGATCTCTTTGAGTTTGATACCAGCCTGGTCACCATAGTTTCAGGCCAACCAGGTCTACATAGTAAGAATCTGTCTTAGTAAAATAAGGGATAAGAGCGTAGATAATAGTCGGGACTATCTCACCACTGGCTTGACAACAGGTGACAGGATTGTAGGGCTGATCTTGATGGAGGAGACTGCTGGGTGGGGGTGGGGGTGGGGGTGGGGGTGGGGGAGTGTCATCAGAAGTGAACGAATTTTAGAACGCTTAGGAGGCATGTGTACAGGTAAGCGTATGACCTGCTGTAGGACTCAATGCTCCTCATAATTTCCAGCTCCGTACTACAGTGAGGCAGACACGAGGTTTATATGGGAAATTTTTTATAGTAACCATGACAATCCCATCTGATGGGCACAGTGTGAAGCTCCCTTCTAGATTCCGGGAACTCTCGCCCCAGTCCATCCGCCTCCAGGACTCAGGGTCACTCCTGCGCTGGTCTAGGGGTCCATCTGAGTTGATTTAGTTGGTGGTCTGAATTGCTGGGTCTGTGGGTCCATGCGTGTGTTTCCCTGAGGACATGTGCGGTTTCTGTCGAAGGCTCCTCCTTTGTGTAATCTTCAGGTCAGTTCTTTATCTGGGTGGGACTGTGCGTCCAACAGTGGCTCATCCTTTGGGAAACAGCCCCTGGGTCCGCTCGTCCTTCATCCCCAGTCCTTGTGTGGGATCACTCAGAGGTGGCGCTTCATGTGCAGAGCTAGGTGATCGGAGCGGGAAAAGGCACGTGGGCAGAGGCCACAGGAGAAGGGGCGGTGTCCGGTGTGCTTCCGGTAGTGGCGCGTCAGCTCGTCAGAGCGAGCAAACCTCCAGCCGCAGCCATCCCAGGAGCAGGCATAAGGCTTCTCTCCTGAAGGACAGGGGGCTGTAAGCAGTACCGTCCGAGCAGCCCAGCTCCCGTTCGCGCACTTGATGCGGGAGAGCCAAGCCTCAGGCGACATATCTAGCCCGCACAGTTTAAAGGGCACACAGTCCTGCCCTCTGTGATCCTTTTCTGTATCTACAGCTGCAATCCTGCAGTGTTCTCATTTCTGGTCTCCTCCCCCGCTTCCTATGTTCTAGTTCCCTGCCCGAGACCTTATGTGGAGGCATTATCATTCTTTGTGCTCAGCGTTCCAGCTATTTCTTGCCTTGGCAGAGCCTCCCGATGATATACAGTCTTGTTCCTGAAATTGGCCCAAGGCCCCGTCTTTAATGATTCCCTCTCTTCCCATTGTACGTCTGGTGCGTGTCCTGCCACGCTGGGGAGGCCCACAACTGTCTTCCAGTCCTGGGACCACCCCGTTTCTCTCTCTCTCTCTCTCTCTCTCTCTCTCTCTCTATCTCTATCTCTATCTCTATCTCTATCTCTCACTCTCTTGGATTTGTTTTTTTCGAGACAGGGTTTCTCTGTATAGCCCTGGCTGTCCTGGATCTCACTCTCTAGACCAGGCTGGCCTCGCACTCAGAAATCCGCCTGCCTCTGCCTCCCAGAGTGCTGGGATTACAGGCGTGCGCCACCACCGCCCGGCTTTTTTTTTTTTTTTTTTTTTTTTTTTCCCGTTTCTCTTTCTAGACCCCGTCTCCCAGCATTTCCTTCTTTTCTTGTGGCCTGTCTTATCTCTGGGACCCCCATCAGTTGCCCCTGAAACTGATTCTACTCAAGTGTGTCAACCTCCAGATCCCAGACGGTTCCAGCTCGAGCATGCGCGTGGACAGTGGTTTATATCCTGAGCTCTGGCATTCCAAGCTTGTACTCTCCGGGGTTCACCTCTCTAGTTCCTCCCTCCCCTCATGCCATTCATTTTGTTTTCTGCTCTTCCCCCACCTCTAACCCAGGCCTTACACATCTGCTTCTAACACTCAAGCCCTCAAAATGTTTCCCAGGTCCTCTGTCTACACCTATTTATTTATGAGACAGGATCTCACTAAGCAGCTCAGGCTGCTGAAACTCGCTATAATAGCCCAAATGGCCTCGAAGACACTGATATCCACCTGCTTCTGCCTCCTGAGTGCTGGGATTCGCCCATTTGGGTCTTAACGACCCTAGGCGTTGGGGCTGCCTTTAGCCACGCCTCTGGCCACCCTCCGGCCCCTCTCTTCTCTCAGCTTCCGGCTCCCGAGCCCGCCCCCGCCCGCCCGGCCCCACCCTTACCCGTGTGCGTGCGTAGGTGCGCCTTCAGGTGCGAGCTCTTGGTGTAGCTCTTCCCGCAGCCTTCGTGCCCGCAGGTGTGTGCCGCCTGCCTCTTTTGTGGCAAAGTTCGCCGGCTGCGTTTGGGCGGCGCAGCTGCCGGGGACAAGCCTGCGTCTCCGGCGATCGCAGTGGCCCCGAGTTCCGTGCCCACCGTACCAGGTCCCAGACAATTTAGGAAGGAAGGGGGTGCAGTGGGGCCAGCAGAAGGCGCCGCGAGCCCGCGAAAGAGCTGGAAATGGCCTTGGTACTGTGGCGCGGGGTACAGCGCGGGGTATCCCGACAACAGCCCATAGGGGGCGCCTGGAGCTGCGGGCACCGCAAGCCCCGCTCGCGGGAAGAAGCCCCCTGCCGAGCCCGCTCGCGAGTCGGAGAATGCGGACTGCGCCTTGGGAGCGAGTCCCGGGGCCGGGACAGGAGCCACGAAGGGTTCAGGGGCTGGGGGTCTCGGAGTCGGGTGCACCCAGCCTGTGTGCTCCTCGGAGCCCAAAGGCCCGGTCACCAACCCCGGGCCACCCGCATAGGCGCCCAGAGACTCGGGCGGCGCGAACTGTGCCACTGGGCCCCCGCTGGGAGCCAGGGCACAGGTCCGGGGAGTGGCAGGCGGCTCGGGACCCGGGAAGTTTGAAAGGAAAAGATCCGTGTCCCACGCACAGGTCACGTCCCTCTCATCGTCCTCTCCAGGAAGGTCCTCCGATTTCAGACTCACGTGAAGGGACGGCCCCGTGGGATTCGGGGGCCCCGGACCCAAGTCCTGCGTCTCCTCAGACCGCCACCACTGCGGGAGGGAGCGTACTGCTTGAATGGTAGGCACTGGGTACCTGGCCCTGAAGCAACCCCAACTGGAAACATCGTTGGGGCGGGCTGGTCGAGGGTTTATGTGTCTATCATTTACCCACACTTTCCCCTAACCCCCTTCTCAGCTCCAGACAACTCCATTAGGTCCTGCTCGAGACAGATAAGACACTTACCAAGAACAGCATTCAGGATGGGAGAGGGAGTTCTGAGTCGAAGGGGACAGCTTTGACTCCTTTTCCCCAGCCTTTCCCTGTCTACACATAGCCCAACAATACTAACGCTCAGAGCCTGGAAATCCCGGGACACCTTTATCTGGGCCTTTGTCTCTCTGCGCTTAGACTCTTAAGATACAGAGCTCAGAATTCTGCTTCCTATTCAAGAAATAGGCCTCACTTTGCTCTCAGACCCCTAGGACACCTCCCCCAAGCCATGCTCAGAGGATCCCCCACCCCCAAAAAACTGAGCAGAGAATACTAAAGATAGAAGCCCCACCCCCAAGCACTATGCCCTAGGTGGCAAAACCACCTGTCCCCCACTGGCCCCACCTTGAGGAAGTCCTCCTGGGTGTCCAGGAACTGTCCCAGGGTGGTGAGTGTACTGATGGAGGGTAAGACAGTCTCAGCAGAGGCCATGGCTGGCTGGTGTCCACCCTGGGCCTCAGGCCTCCTCTCTCTCTTCTGCCTCATGGGCTATGAGGCTAGGAAGGTTTCTTGGAGGGCTCCTGTCTGCCCACATCTGATTGGCTGTCTTCCCTGATAAGACCCAGGCAAGGCAAAAAGGCAAAGGAGGGGTGTGTATGATATGTGTGTGGTCTCTCTCTCTCTCTCTTTCTCTCTCTCTCTCTCTCTTTCTCTTCTTCTTTTTTTTTTTTTTTTTTTTTTTTTTTTTTAAGGATTTCTGAAACATGGTTTCTCTGTGTAACAGCCCTGGCTGTCCTGGACTGGCTTATGTAGACCAGACTGGCCTTGAACTCACAGAGATCTGCCTGCCTCTGTTTCCTGCCGCTGGGATTAAAGTCATGGTGTGTCACTTTCAAGGAACAGACCTTACCTTGGCCTGTTTGGGAACTGGTCCCTGAAAACCAACCCTGTATGTAAAGTTAGTCAGATGTCAAGGAATAGGGGCCTCAAAGTTTTGGGGTTCAGGTGTCAGGTAAAGAAAAGTCCTGATCTCCTCCTCCTCCCTACCCCCCAGGGTGAGAGGACTCCTCTGGTCTGGTCTCAGATCTCTCTCCTTGAAGAAGGAGTGGACCAGGAAGGATAGATTTCATGGAAAAGGTTTTTAGGAACCTTCGACCCCTGTTGGGGCCACTGAAGCCCTTACCCTTCCTCCCAGACACAGCAGTGCTGCGAATGGCGGGCCTTGGCACCAGCTCTCTTTCAGGCATTATCAGACACACCAGATGTTTCAGGCCGCTATCAGGTAGGGGGCCCAGAACAGCCATAGCTCTGTTCCTCCTTGAGCAGAAGAGTTGAGGGGTTGGTGCCACAAATTATCTTGACTCTGAATTGCCTGCGCTGTGTTGGGGTCTGAGCTGTGTAGCAAAAGGAGTGCCCTCAGATCAGCCCACCCTTGGACTCTGAGGACCCTCACCGGCTACTACACAGAGCTGAAGGGGATGGTCATGAATCTTCCAGTGTGGTGGGACAGGACGCAGAGATGGAGCGGCAGCTGGCGTGCCATTCGGGAGAGCTCAGCCCCGACTGTGCCTGGCCACGTGTGGTTTGTGGACCCCATGGTAGATGGCCTGCTATTCCCATGCTGCTATCCTGGTGCCATGTGAGTCAAGGCAGGGAAATGGAGTCACGTTTTCCATAATATGACCACACATACACCATCACTGCTCAGTGTCCATAGGGGACATCAGATCCATTATAGAAAATGGTAGTTAGTCAGGCATGGTAGTGCATGCCTTTAATCCCAGCACTTGGGAGGCAGAGGCTGGTGGATCTCTGTGAATTTGAGAGGTCTGTCTGGTCTACACAATAAGTTCCAGGACAACTAGGGCTACATAGTCTTTGTCTCAAAAGACAACAACAGGAGTAGAACAGTTCTGGGGACTTAGCTTTATAACTGAGTGCTTACTCAAGTACTGATTTTAAAAGCAAAGCATAAAGACTTAGGCTCAGATGCCTAGCATCCACACAAAGCCAAGTGTCGCTGCGTGTCTGAGACTAGCGCTAGACTGATGCAAACAAACAGGAGGAGACCTGGTGCTCACTGGAAGCCAGCCTAGCCAGTCAGTTCCAGTGTCAGACCCAGCCTAGGGAACAAGGAAGAGACCGCCGCCAGCTGGGCTGCAAGCTCAGGCCCACAAGCAGACACGGGCCACAGCAATCAATGTTCTAAGACGAGTAACCAGAGGAGAATAGCTGACAGGTGGGCGAGGCACCATGAAAGGTTACATATTGCATTATTTTGTTTACACCACAGCCAGACAGGTCAGCAGGACGAGCAGTGAGTGAGTGCTTCCCAGAGGCTGGAGCAGGAGACTGCTAGGAGACAAAGTCTCTCTCTTTTTTCCTTTTTTGGTTTTTCCAGACAGGATTTCTCTATATAGCCCTGGCTGTTCTGGAACTCACTCTGTAGACCAGGCTGGCCTCGAACTCAGAAATCCTGCCTCCTCTGCCTCTGCCTCCCGAGTGCTGGGATTAAGGCCATGTGCCACCACCACCTGGCAGAGACAAAGTCTCATTTGGGAGGATAGAAACATTCTGGAAACCAATAGAAGTGTTTGTCACAGGACACTATGATGCTACACAGCCAGCTGAGTCTGCATTTATTTATTTATTTATTTATTGTATATGAGTACACTGCTGCTGTCCCCAGACACACCAGAAGAGTTCATCATATCGCATTACAAATGGTTGTGAGCCACAACCAAAGAAGACATTTTGTTGGGGCTTCCTCACATACACTGTCATAGGTTCATAGGTTGAGTCCATTATCGTGGTGGGAAGCATGGTGGCGTGCAGGCCGGAGCTGGTGCTTAGCTGAGAGCGACACCCTGATCCATAGGGAGGGCGGGAGGAGGAGAAAGAGAGAGAGAGAGAGAGCGAGAGAGACCCTGAAACCTTAAAGCCAGCCCCTAGTGGCACACTTCCCAATCTTTACAATCCTTTCGACTAGTGTCACTCCCCGGTAACAAGGCATTCAATATATGAGCCTTTGGGGGGTACATTCTGGGATTTATTATTTGTTTTTGTTTTTTTCAAGACAAAGTCTCTGTGTAGCCTTACTTAGTAGACCAGGTTGACCTTGAACTCTCTCTCCCTCTAGAATGCTGGGATTAAACCATCCATCCACCACCATCCAGCTATAGGGAATATTCTTTTTATTTACTTATTTATTTTATTTATTTATGTATATGAGTACACTGTCACTGTCCAGACACACCAGAAGAGGGCGTCAGGTCCCATTACAGATGGTTGTGAGCCACCATGCGGTTGTTGGGAATTGAACTCAGGACTTCTGGAAGAGCATCCTAACCGCTTCTCTCCAGTCCCCTCTTGGAACCATCTGTAATCAAACCTCCACAGAACCTTTGATGGGAGAAAATTTTCTTACATGTCCCTACCTGCACAGGGCATAGTCAGATTCACAGGAGTTAGGGAGCAGAAGAGACCGAGGGCTGCAGGATAAGGGAGGTGACCAAGTGGAGTGTTGGAAAGCCCAGGGTAATGATGCAGTCCCTCTTGTTTAAGGGGGGGAGGATCAGAAGTTTGTGTTTTACTATTAAGGGTGAGAGAGTGTGTGCTCTAAAGACCAGTAAGAGAAAGAGGAGAACCCAAAGGAACAATAAAATACCCAAGCCAATCTGTTTAGACACCCAGACCTAATGCCTCTCCTACCCAAGTGATAGTTTCTTTTGCTTTCTCTGCAGCTTGATTTTCTTTCAATCTTTTGTCTGCCAGGAAAAGACCTCAGGATCCCCTAGACAACCACCAACACCCAGGATCCAATCAGATAATCGAGAAGGGTGTAGCTCAGTGACGGAGCATGTGCTTAGCATGTACCGGGTCTCTGGTTTGATGTTGGGGTTTGAATTGAGGTGAATTATGTGAAGATACAATGAAGTTGAGAAAGGGGCATGGGAACTTCTACTGTTGATGGTTTTCAAGAAGGATTTGTGTTACAAGCATAATGTATGTTTGTTTTGTTTGGTTTCTTTGGTTTTATTTTTTTGTTTTTTGTTTTTTGTTTTTGTTTTTTGTTTTGGTTTTGGTTTTTGGTTTTGGTTTTTCGAGAGACAGAGTTTCTCTGTGTAGTCCTGGCTGTCCTGGATTCACTTTGTAGTCCAGGCTGGCCTCGAACTCAGAAATCCGCCTGCCTCTGCCTCCCAAGTGCTGGGATTACAGGCGTGCGCCACCACCGCCCGGCATAATGTATGTTTCAACTCTTACTGGACTGGGATTATACCTTGTGCTTTAAATGAGTTGCCATTTGGAATGCCAATAGACTTGGGAAGGAACACAGGAGTGCCTGAGACCTTCCTGGATCTCTAGAGCACAGTCAGGGCAAATGCTGTTCCCACGCCTCAGATGCTGTGCTTCATATAACCTTTAACAGGCTGGCTACGAGCAGCCTTCTCTGTTACCAAAGGAGCTCTAATAATAAAAATGAGCTTTGTTCTGCAAATTGGGCTTAGGTGCTGGGCTGCTTAACCACTGTGATTTCCTGCTTCAGTTCTTCTGGCATTAATAAGAAAGACTTTAGCTAACTTCTCACAAAAACATAAAACAACGATAATAATAAAACCAAACAACTACAGTAACAGAAAAATTTAAACAAAAATTCCCAAAGATAATAGCCACACCCAAATAGAAAACCACCAAATAGAGCTAGCCCTGTGCGCTCAGTACTGCCTAGATACACAGTAACTAACAGAGAATACAAACTCACAATTAACTATGGAGACAAGAAACCATCCAGAGAGCAAGGCGTGGTGGCACAGGCCTTTAATCCCAGCCCTCCAGAAGCAGAGGCAGGCAGTTCTGCAAGTGGCCAGCCTGGTCTACAAAGTGAGTTCCAGGACAGCCAGGGCGAAACAGAAACCTGTCTCAAAACAAACACAAAGCCATCAAGAGGGCTGGAGGCAAGCCGGGCAGGCTGGCAGGAGCTTTAATCCCAACACTCGGGAGGCAGAGCTCTGAGTTAAGGGCTAGCCTGGTTTAAAGAGCAAGATCCAAGACAGCCAAGGCTACCCAGAGAAACCCTGGAGGGGCCAGGGCTAGAGGCTAGAGAATTGAGCCTTTGCAGAGGATTCCAAGTCTTGACCCAGGGTTTCTTTAACAGTCCTGGCTGTCCTGGAACTCATTTTGTAGACCAGGCGGGCCTTGAACTCACAGAAATCTACCTGGCTCTGCCACCATGCTTGGCTACAAAGAAATCTTTAAAACACTATTTTATTTACTTTTAAAGATTTATTTATTTATTTTACACCGTAGCTGTTCTTCAGACACACCAGAAGAGGGCATCAGATCCCAGTACAGATGGTTCTGAGCCACCATGTGGTTGTTGGGAATTGAACTCAGGACCTCTGGAGGAGCAGTCAGCGGTGCTCTTAATCATTGGGCCATCTCTCCAGCCCTAAAACAGTATTTTAAACTCCATAGGACTGAGCTGGGATTGCAGGTCAATGGTCGAGTGCCTGCTTATCCTGGGCTAATTTGATTCCCCAGGATGGGAGGGAGGGAGGCAAGGAGTCAAAAACACTTTCAGTCACAGGAACAGTCAGAGAGTTTCTGTCTTCACTCAGTCACCCACAGTCCACAGAGACAGGAGCAGTCAGGACTCCCTCGAGCACTGGGGTTTGTTGTGAGGTGTCTACCAGAGAAGACTGCTTGGATATAAGTTCAAGCCAACAGGAAGTCTTTATTAGCTGGCAGACGTCTACACTGAATGTTCAGGGTTCCAGTGTAGCCACGAGCCTTTTTTAGTGTGAGACTTTAAGCCTAAAAACCATGTCCTGGGTTGACACACTTCAGTTAACAAGAAGCAGAAGCACAGAAGCCCCAAAGCACGGTTAATACACATAGAGAGTTTCCCAAAACTGTATGGACAGATGGACCAGGCCTCGGCAGGAATCTCTGTCTGCCCGTTGAGTGTCACAGACTGAACGGCACTCTCATAATGCAGTCAGTTGTGCTAAGGTCTGGAGCCCTGTTACAGGTTGGAGGGCTTGTTTAGTGTTTCTGAGGTCTGAGGCTTAATCCACAGTAGGAGGAAGAGGAGGGCTACAGAAGGTAAAAGTATTTCCCACCAAGCCTGACAACCTCCCTTCATCCTTGGGACTCATAGTGGTAGTAGTGAGCTGACATCCACAAGAGTGACTTGTTGTGCAAAAGTGTGTGCATGCACATACACAGTAAACAAATACAACTTTTTTGGAGGGTGTGGAGGAAACCATGTAGGAGTTGGGAGAACTGGCCCTAGTGGTGAAGCGTACTTGATAGAGCTCAGGGGTGATATAGCACACACACCTTTTAGTCCCAGCACTTGTAAGGAGGCAGAGCCAGGTGGATCTCTGAGTTCAAGGCCAGCCTGGTCTACAGAGTGAATGCCAGGACAGCCAGGTGAAGTGGAAACTTCTAGTTTCTCTGGAGGGTTGGTTGTGTCAAATGATGTTGTGCTGGGGCACAGAGGTAAAAGGATGTCTTTTTAAAGCCGACACGTGAAGACGTGTTTTCCTGGGGTGGACACAGGCGAAAGAGTTTTGCTATGGCAGACACGTGAAAGGCCCCGTGATGACAGAGTCTAAATGTGACCCCACAGACTGGGAGAGAGCTGGAGTGTTGGCTTGCTTGCTCCTCCTCGGTCTTCTTCACTGAGGACACGCTTGTTTGGTCCGCCTTACCTAGCGCTGTTGAGCTCCTCTTGTTGAGCGGAGTGTTGGCCATTGAGAGACACTCAGCCGAGAACTCTGAGGGTCCCGCGGCAGCTGTTGCTTCAGCAGCCTCGGCCGGTTGGCGTGCCTTTCGGCTTCCCCAGAACTGGACTGCAGCTGCTGGTGCGCGTGTGGTGTCTGCCTGCCGAGGGGGACTCAGCTGCAGCTGCTGGTTCCTATTTGGTGTTTGCCACAGGCTGAACTGCTACCCAAGAGTTCACCTCCAGAGAACTATTGCTAAGCAGGACCACTTCCCCATATCCTAATAGCTTTACTTTTCCACGACCTCTAGTGAGTGGTGGGCAAGGGGAGAGGTTGAATGTTTGTTAAAATCAGCTGTAAAAAAAATGTATGCCTACAGTCAGGGCTACACAGAGAGACCCTATCTTGTAAAACAATCTTAGATTGACTGGTCTTGACTGTTCTAGCAAGAACAGTCACAAGTCTAACTTTTATTCCTGTTTTTGTAATCAAACTTCCTTACTCTAATAAAAAAGACGACTAGGGCAACTATAAGACATACATGTTAAAACTACACCCTCCAGGATATATATAACATTGTGGAGTTTGACTTTATAAGCCTTTCATAGAATCTAGCTGGGGAGACATATTGGCGGTGCTCTCAGGTGCAGTCCTGGTCCCACATCGGAAGCCATACCTAAATAAGCCTCTGCTTATTAAAATGTATTTATGGTTATGGTGAATCTCTAAGCAACCCCAGACCTGAGGGGTTTCAGAATGAAAAGGGAGCCTGCCTGAGAGATTGTCCAGCAGGTGAAGGCACTTATCACCAAGCTTAAAGACCTAGGACACACGTAGTGGAAGGATCCCTAAGACACACATAGTGGAAGGAGAAATGACTCTTGAAAGTTGTCCTTTGTCCTTCTCCACATACATTGTGCGCTCTCTCTCTCTCTCTCTCTCTCTCTCTCACACACACACACACACACACACACACACACAGACTCACACTAGATAAATGTAATTAAGAAATAAAAACTGGGGCTGGAGAGATGGCTCAATGGTTAAGAGCACTGACTCCTCTTCTGAAGGTCCTGAGTTCAAATCCCAGCAACCACATGGTGGCTCACAACCATCTGATATAAGAGATCTGATGCCCTCTTCTGGAGTGTCTGAAGACAGCTACAGTGTACTTACATACAATAAATAAATAAATCTTTAAAAAAAAAAAAAGAAAGAAAAAGAAATAAAACCTGGAGGAATATGGTGTAGCTCAGTGGTGCAGTGTTTGCTGAGCTTGAATAGAACCCTAAGTTTGATTCCTAGCAACACACACACACACACACACACACACACACGAAAAAGACACACTTGTAAAGATGACACACAGTAGTTCTCACCCACACACAGCTAAGAGGGCACACAGCCAGTTATAAAATAGAAATACAACCCCATAAAATGCGTTATGGGAAGATCCAAATGACAAGTTGCGGCTCTCAGACTTTGACAACGGAAAAGAGGATCAGAAGACATTATTACTCATGGGCCCAGTGGAGAAACCTCGGTAGGTCTGAGCAATTGCACAGATGGATTTCTGTAACATTTATAGCTATAGCATTATTGCTAAGCCAATCATCTTCATTGGTACCTTAAACTAAAAACCAAAAAGGGGTTGGTGAAAGTCTATAAGAGGAAGTCTTTCTGTGTGGTCAGTCGGTCAAGCACTTTTGAGAATCAAACTCTGGAGCTATGGTCAGAGCTTTCTCCTTTTAAAGGACAATTGTCAGATGGCTGCTTTGTCAGGATAACCAGTTACTATTTCTCAGGGGAGGTTTTACAGTCACGTTCCCCCCCCCCTTTTTTTCTATTATTGCCTTAATTTTCTCTTCAAAACAGTGCATACTCCAGTAGAAATTGTAATATCCAATACACCCAGTTACGACATATTCTAGATTAATCACACAAGCACACAGAAATGCAGTTACTGTGCCACAGATCACATCCTTCCACAGAGTACACACAAAGCAACAAATTGGGATGGGGCTCACCACGAACAGCCCACCTTTCTCTCTAGAGGCACCCCATTTGCGGATTTCTCAAGGTCTGGCTTCCAGGCATTCTTATTGAACTAGGGATCCCGCCTCTCAGGCCCTTGGCAACTAGCTAACCAGGAGTGGGCGGGGCAGAAATAGTTGGCCAATCGGGTTTGCTCACTTGTTTTCCGCCCCTTCCTGGTTCCGCTGCTTAAAGGAGAAACCTGCCTGGGCATGGAAGAACCCGCTTGCAAAGCCAGGTTACTGCGTTGGCTCTTTTAAAAGGCAGAGCCGCAGAGGAGGAGGTGTTCTGGGCGGAACCAAGGAGAAACTAATGAGCAACCCCTATTAGGCCTAGGTCAAGTGTGCAGGTCTGGAGCACAGCCTGCAAGCACCAGGTAAGAAGGGTATGGGGTGGGAGAAGGCTGGTTCCCGCTGACGCCCAGCCCTTCCAGGTTATGGTCCCTAAAATGCTCGCCGGCTACATGTCCCTGAGAGGCGTCTCCACGCGGCTGCTGAGCCGCAGGTCCGGCCTGCGCTTCCCTCGTGTTCCACGTACCTGGAGCTCGGCGGCCGCCCCCACCGGTCAGTGCAAGGCTCCCTATGGGTGGGCAGGAGACACGGGACACTTTCTCAGTGTGACTTTCTCGTCCTTTGTTTGCAGAGAAGACACAGATCCGATCGGCCAAATGTAAGGATGCCTACCTACCTACTCCCCCTCCAGCTGTTTCCCTGACCCGTGATAGTCCGTGAATGCAAAGACTTCTGGGAAGGGAGGCTGGGCTGTGCCCAGGGTCAGAAGTCTAAAGTAGTGGGTATTTGTTTCTACTGGGCTGGAGAGGGGTTGCATTTGTCAGACTGTTTTGAAGCTAGAATCCACCTGGAGCGGGCTGGGAGTGAAGGGAATGGGTGAATCTTAGAACTGTGGAAGAGGATGCGGGGCTCTGGCTGACTCGACCCCCATACCCTACCCAGCCTCTCGTCCAGTGTTTGACTGGAAGGACCCATTGGTACTGGAGGAGCAGCTGACTGCCGATGAGAAACTCATCAGGGACACCTTCCGTAACTACTGCCAAGAGCGGCTTATGTCTCGAATTCTGCTGGCCAATCGAAATGAAGGTGCCTTGGTTGAAGGGTGGGAACCCTGGGTTCCACAACCATACGTGATTTGCACGCGCTGCAGTCCCTGGGGTCAGGGACTCCATCAGACTGAGACAGAGCCTGATCCTGACACCCATCTCTGCAGTTTTTCACAGGGATATTGTGTATGAGATGGGGGAGCTGGGCGTGTTGGGACCCACCATTAAAGGTAAGAACATTTCCGTGAATACTATGCAGCCTACACCCACCACAACATATTGAAGAGCCATCCCTTTTCCTCAGTCACAGCTTTTCATCTATACAACGGGCAATGGTTATCCCTCCCGAAAGCAGTTGTGGGTATGAGATGAACAAAGTCCCAGCCAGGGCAGCCCCCTGGCCGCGTCCAGAAGGGCCCTATTATAGCCCTACTCAGTCCCAGGGCTGATCTGTGGTCTACCTGCTCCTTTTCTGCACCAGGATATGGCTGTGCTGGAGTGTCATCGGTGGCCTACGGGCTCCTGGCTCGAGAGCTGGAGAGGGTGGACAGTGGCTACAGGTCAATGATGAGTGTTCAGTCGTCCCTTGTCATGCACCCCATCTATACCTTTGGGAGCGAGGAGCAGCGGCAGAAGTATCTGCCCCGCCTGGGTAAGCAGCTGCTGCCAAGCGGAGGAAAGACAGTGGTCTGGAATGCAGGTCCCTGTGTACCCCCTCAGCCTGCCTTCTTTTCTACAGACCACCTGTGTCCATGTCAGGGCCTAGGGCTCAGCTATCAACCTTGCTCTCCTGCCAGCTGTCAGTCCTCCCCTTCCCCTACCCCCCACCTCTTCTGCTTTATCTCTGGCCACCATCTCCCCTTGGATTTGTTGTCTAGGCCTCCCTCTCATCCAAGTCCAAAGTTTAAAGTCTTAACTGCTAACCAGGTCCACAAGGCCCAGGAGCAGGCCCCTGGGACCTTTCCTCTACTTTGGTTACACAGACTTTATTTGTAGATATGGTCTCTCGGTGTAGCCCTGTTTGGCTGGGAGATTTGTAGACCAGGGACCTCAAACTCAAAGGCCTACGTACCTTGGTCTCCTGAGGAGGGAGAGCTAGGATTAAAGGCACGCACTACCATGCTATCCTTCCGGCCACTATTCTGACTGCTCAGATACTAGGGATTCTCTAGTCACCTGGTGACAACTCTTCCCCATGCCCTCCTTCTAGCTGGATGTGGTAGCATACCCCTCTAATTCTAGCACTCTAGAGGCCAGCTTGGTCTCCATAGTGAGTTATAGGACAGCTAGGGCTACACAGTGAGACTACCTCAAAACAAACAAGCCAGCCAGGTGCCACCACACCTTTAATCCCAGCACTTGGGAGGCAGAGGCAGAGGCAGGCAGATCTTTGAGTGTAAGGCCAGCCTGGTCTATAGAGTGAGTTCCAGGACAGCTAGAGCTAAGAAACCCTGTCTCAAAAAGCAAACAAGTGGGGCTAGAGAGATGGCTCAGTGGTTAAAAGCACTGTCTGTTCTTCTAGAGGTCCTGAGTTCAATTCCCAGCAACCACATGATGGCTCACAACCATCTGTAATAGGATCCGATGCCCTCTTCTGGTGTGTCTGAAGACAGCTACAGTGTACTTATAAATCCCCCCCACCCCACGCCCACCCCGAGACAGGATTTCTCTGTGTAGTCCTGGCTGTCCTGGAACTCACTCTGTAGAACAGGCTGTCCGGGAACTCAGAAATCCGCCTGCCTCTGCCTCCCAAGTGCTGGGATTACAGGCGTGCGCCACCACGCCCAGCTTTATAAATTAATCTTTAAAAAAAGAAAAAACAAACAACAAAAGCAAAGTAACAAGAAAAAAACCCTGAAACTTCATACCTTCCTTCGGCTAAACCTCTTAGTGCTCTTCAAGACACTCTTGCCCACCCCTTTCTTTCTGGCACCCCTCACATTATGATATCGTGATTAGGGCCTGAACCATTTTCTCAGCAGATCACTGAGTGCCATAATGCGGGGTATATCTGTCTTTATTCAGGTCTGGCTCAGTGGAGGAGGTTAATTTATTAGGCGATGAATGAGACCCTCTCTTGTGCTTACAGCCAAGGGTGAACTTCTAGGCTGCTTTGGACTTACCGAGCCCAACCATGGGAGTGACCCAGGCAGCATGGAGACCAGAGCTCGCTACAATCCATCAAACAAGAGCTACACTCTCAGTGGGACCAAGACCTGGTGAGAGGCCCAGGCAGACTGGTGGGTGATAAGGTATGTACAAGGGAGCAGCAGGCAGAGACCTCCATAACTCTCTGGTCCCCAGGATCACCAGCTCCCCTGTGGCTGACCTATTCCTAGTGTGGGCTCGGTGTGAGGATAACTGTATTCGGGGCTTCCTGCTGGAGAAGGGGATGCGGGGCCTTTCAGCCCCTAAGATTGAAGGAAAGTTCTCCTTGCGGGCCTCACCTACTGGTATGATCATCATGGACAACGTGGAAGTGCCTGAGGAAAATGTGCTGGCTAATGTGTCTGGCCTAGCGGTATGTGGTAGATGCCTTGGGATCTAGTAATGGGGCACCTGCTGGCTCATTTTTTTCACCTTTGCAAGTGGAGAGCGAACGTGCTCATGGAGCACTGTGGAGTTAGTGATCCTCCCTGTTCACAGCTGTGCTAATTTCTCCTTTTGAGTCTCCAATTAGCTCATTATATCTGTCCAAACTGCATCTGGGCCTTGGACCACTTTCTACTCTGTATGCATAAGTAGCTTTCTGTCTCCTGCCAGCCTCTTAGATGTGAGCACTGAGGTCAGGCTCTGTGTTATATAGGACTGCTTGCACATACAGAGTGTAAAACCACTGAACGAGGCTTGATGCACCTAAGTTTTGGGGCTCACACCTTGGTGTGTGTGTGTGGGGGGGTGGTAAATGGCTGCAGATCCCTTTGTCTGGGACATTTGGGAGACAGATTTTCCTTCACAGTTGACTCTGACCTCTTGTCAATCTTATAGGGCCCTTTTGGCTGCCTTAACAATGCCCGATATGGCATCACATGGGGTGTGTTGGGAGCTGCCGAGTTCTGTTTGCACACAGCTCGGCAGTATGCCCTGGACAGGTATGTGGGCTGCTATAACACTTGGGGGTGAGGAGGGTTTTAGGGTTCCCCAGCACCCACCAAGTTTAAGTTCTCTGCTTTGTGAGATGGCCCAGGACATCTTGAGCAGTTAAAATGTTGAGGTGACAGCAGGCCAGCTGAGCTGGGAAGCCTCTTGAACTCTGGATCTTCACTTGACTTTGCCTGTTTTAGGATCCAGTTTGGAGTCCCCTTGGCCAGGAACCAGCTGGTTCAGAAGAAGTTGGCAGACATGCTCACTGAGATCACACTGGGACTCCATGCTTGCCTGCAACTTGGCCGTTTAAAGGATCAGGATAAGTATGGATTATATAGGACAGTTGAGCCCTAGGCCCTTTCTGAGGTCCCTCCCAAATGGTGGCCCCAGGACACAGCTGCTCCCCACTTCCCCTTTTTTCTTGGCTTTTCAAGAGAGGGTTCCTCTATGTAGCCTTGGCTGTCCTTATACCCCCAGAGATCTGCCTGCTTCCTGATGCTGGGGTTTAAAGGTGTGTGCCACCACTGCTCAGTGTCTTAGTTTTGATGGGCTTGATCAGAGCCAGCCTTGCCAGTTGGACATGTGCTCCATCTTCGAGTGTGGCCAGTACATGACAGTGTTTATAACATATGTGTCATTCCCAGGGCTACTCCAGAAATGGTCTCCCTGTTGAAGAGAAACAACTGTGGAAAAGCCCTGGACATTGCCCGCCAGGCACGAGACATCCTGGGAGGAAACGGGGTTTCTGATGAGTACCATGTGATCCGGCATGCTATGAATCTGGAGGCAGTGAACACTTATGAAGGTCAGGGCTGGGCTCAGGAAGGGTGTCACTGTGGCCTGGGGGAGGGAGACAGGGGAAGGAGAATGGAAAGCACAGTGGAGTCCCCAGCTGTCACCAAGGGGCTCCAAGGTCCACCCCTCTGCCCTTTACTTGGAGTTAGTTGTTCAGAGCTTGTAGGAATAAATACGTAAGGGAATGATTACATGACTTCAGAGAACTCAATGAGCAGACCCTGTGAGATGCTCCTGACCCTTGTTCTCATCATGGGATGGGACATGAAGGGGAACACAGTCCCAAGAGCAAGGTGCCAAGAGAGACAGTGGAGGTGGGTGTGAAGAAGAGAACAGCACACAGTATTTGTATCACTATTTTATGTTCAGAGAAAAAGCTGTTTGTAGACTACCAAACTTACAAGGGCATATACCCATGGCTTTGGACAAACTTGGAAAAAGACATAAAAAAATGGAGGGCCAAGATATAAAGAAGGGCTGTGGGGATGGCTGTGGGGAGGGCTCAGTGAGCCCAGCAGTTGCCATGAAAGCAAGAGGACCTGAGCTTCAGTCTCCACAGCCTTTGTAAAAGCCAGCATAGTAGCATGTGTCTGTAATCCAGTGCTTCTAGGTAAAATGGGAAACTCAGGCACGAATCCTTAGCTCTCAGACCAGCTAGCCTGGGTTCAGACTAGTCAACAACAACAAAAAGTTCCCTGTCTTAAATAAGGACCAAGATCTGAGGCTGTCCCCTGGCCTCCACATGTGTGCCTAAACTCGCACATCTTTGACCAATATTAAAAAGGGGGAAATATCCCAGCTCTTGGGAGGCAGAGGCAGGCGGATTTCTGAGTTCGAGGCCAGCCTGGTCTACAGAGTGAGCTCCAAGACAGTCAGAGCTACACAGAGAAACCCTGTCTCAAAAACAAAACAAAACAAAACAAAAACAAAAACAAAAAAGGGGGGGAGAATACAATTCCATATGTTCATGCAAAGCAGGGACACCAGCTTCACGGGTAGAGAAGAAGCTTCTAGACAGAAAAAGCAGAATATATGGGATATCTTTCCTGCCTGCCCCAATGACAGGATTTAAACCAAGGGAAAGTCCCCAGCCTTCAGTGTTTATCTTAGACTACTGGATGAAATAGTGAGAGGGAGGGGTGAGGTGAGATCCTACAACGTGAGCATGATTTGATATGGGTCAGATTTAGGCTTCTGGAAATAAATGTTATTTGACCATGTGAAAAGGAAACTATGGCTTCTGCTGCTGCTGTCCCTGAAGGTGAGAAAGAGCAAAGGACCTGCGTGTTTTTGCATAGATGATCATCAGTCTTCCCAGTTCTGGAATAAAGTATGACCAGGGTGAAATCAAAACATTTAATCAACTACAGATGTGGGTTGGGAGAATTTGCTAAGGCAAGGCCTATGGCAGGGTCTAACCTTTTCACACTTTGGTGATTAACACAAAGATCATTGGTGGCTTTGTGTTGGGTTACAGAACACTGTAAGAAACAATATCCACATGGCTCAAACAGCAGCCTCTGTGCCTTCTCGTGGTGAGAAGGCATTGAGACAGAAGCCTCTTAGCAGAAGTCAGCATTCTCCATCTTTGTAATTCTGTTCTTCGGAAGTGGGAACCTAGGGCGGCATGAGGGATGACTTTAAAGGTAAGTTATGAGCTGAAAATTCCAAACCAATTCTAACGTTCTTCTCACACAGGTACACATGACATTCACGCTCTGATCCTTGGGAGAGCAATTACTGGGATTCAGGCATTCACGGTTGGCAAGTGAACCCACTTCAACACAGGGCCCTTCAACAGAGAAATACTTCGCCCTGAGCCTGCTCAAGAAGGAATTGGTGGACCCAGCTTTTATGGTGGAAAGTGCAACATTGATTAGAGACTTAGGAAATTTCTTTCTGGAAGACATTCAGATATGCTCTATAGGAAAAAGATTAAATTAATTCTCTGTATGACCCTCAGCCCTTTTTAACTGTGGATGAAATCAGCTTCCATCCTGTTCCAAAAAACTGGGGGAGACAAAGGGGAGTGACACAGGGGCCACTGAGATGGAGCAGACCGTGTGAGAAGGTGCCTTCTTGCCTCTATCCCACAGGCAGTACTGTCTGTGTTTAACACTGAGCAGGTAAAAGATGAAAATAAAGAGCCTGTGCCCTACTCCTTGGGATTGGCCTAGGTTTACTGGGAACCATGGAGAGGTTCTTTTAGGAGGGATAAGCATGCCTGGGGTTGTGCCACTCTGGAGTGGCACACAGAATTTGAGCTAGACATTCTGACTGGCAGGGGACACTTTGTCCTTTCCCTCATGACACAGCTAACTAAACAACAACATGGACAATAGTTTGGCTTCTCAATCTAGACTATGACTAGGGACTCCCAACAAGGTAGCAGATCAAAGGTTTTTCCAGGGGTTATAACCCTGTGGGCTGGGACTGGCAGTGTAGGGATTAGCAAAAGTCCTGTTTCCTACCTAGAGTTGGGGTGGGTGTCAGTGACAGAGCACTTGTTTGGAATGTGCAAATTCATGTGCCCTGGATTTGATTTCCTACACTTCAAGGAATAAAAAGTCTAGTTCCTATTCATAATTTACTTTCAGCTGAGACATTCTAGGTCTTTCTCACAGGATACACCCCCAGATTCTTACCTCAGATCGGATACATAGGTCCTTGTACACAGTTTCCACAGTTTGGCAGACTTGTTTGAGTTCCATTTCCAGATGGCTGATCTTTGCCATCTTCTGGGTGAATTCTTGTAGTCTTTCCTGAATGATTTTGCTGTGGTGGCTGTACACCTGATACATCCTCTCCTCCAATTTTTCTGTCAGATCTGAGACCTTACAAAAAGTAATCAAGAACGTACTGACTACAGGCAAAAGTTGTTTATGTTCCTTTTTTTAAAGATGTGGTTCTGAGCTGGGCAGTGATGACGCATGCCTTTAATCCCAACACTTGGAAGGCAGAGGCAGGCGGATTTCTGAGTTCAAGGCCAGGTTGGTCTACAGAGTGACTTTCAGGACAGCCAGGTCTCTACAGAGAAACCCTCTCTCTAAAAACAGAAACAAACAAAAAGACATGGTTTTGCCATGTCGCCCCGGCTAGTTTTGAACTCAATCTTCCAGTGTCAGTCTCCTTAGTGTTGAGATTATATGCACATGGGTGTACACCACCATTCCCAGTTCTTGCGTTTCAGATGATCAGTCTCATGTAGTTGGGACTGACCTTGAACTTGCTATGTAGTTGAGCTTGGTTTTGAACTCCTGAACCTAGTGCTACCTCCTAAGTCCTGGGAATTATAGGGATATGCCACATTGCCCAGCTTCTTTATTAAAACAAGATAACATTGTATATGTTCGGTTGGTTCTTATTAAATCTGTAGGAAATCAGGTGTAGTGGTATACACCTGTAATTCTAGCAGTTGGTAGTAGAAACAGGAAAAAGAATCCTCGGGGCTACACATTGAATTTCAGGCCATCTAGAATTATATAACAAGACTCTGCCTCAAAAACCCCAAAATAAATAACATTTACAGAAAGACATTCATTGGTTCTTTGCAAGTATTACCTCATTTGATATAAGAGAACTGAGTGCCACCTGTGAAAACTGGCATCTGTGAGGTTCTGAAACTAATTCTGTTATTGGACACCAAAGAAGACAGTATGTGTAAATTAGAAATAGAAAAGGTCTGACTGAAGGCCCAGGGCCAGTGCAGTCCATGGCTCTGCTGGCTGTGCACTTTCAAGCAGCAGCAGGCACAGCCACATTCAGGCAATGCACAGACGCTGCATTCCAACAAGCAGACCATCGGGCTTTGTGAGGCATGAGCCCCACATGTGTTGTTGGACCAGCTATCTCATCCCAGACCACAGCTACTTTCTCAAGACACATGGGAAAAACAGGGCAAGCCACAGCCAAGCCTGCTGGAGCAGGCTTGTCATCCTAGGTAGTCAGAAAGCTAAGGCAGGAACATTACAAGTTCAAGGCAATTAGGCAAATGAGATCCTGCTTCAAAATAAAAATAAGTCTGGGGTATAAATATAGCCCAGTATTAAGATTACTTATCTAGCATGCTTAAGACTCTTCAATTGGATGGATCTCAGTTCCTGAGCCTGGCTCCCTTATATCATTTACCACGTTTTTGTTTTTGTTTTTAAATAGATATGGGTGTTTTGCCTGCTTGTCTATATGTGTGACATGCATGCCTACGGATCATGGATGTCAGAAGAGGGCACCTGATATACAGGAGCTGGTGTTACAGGAAGTTTTAAGTTACCTAACATGGGTGTTAGGGGTCAGAAGAGGGCACCTGATGTACAGGAGCTGGTGTTATAGGAAGTTGTAAGTTACCTAACATGGGCGTTAGGAGTCAAACCCAGTCCTCTGGAAGAACAGTAGTAGTAAGTGCTCTTAACTGCTGAGCCATCAGGCCTCATTTTTTTTTTTTTTTTTTTTTTTTGAGACAGACTCTCACTAGCTTGAAACTCACTATGTATACCAGGGTTGGTCTTGAACTCAGAGATTTGCCTGCCTCTACTTCCTAAGTGCTGAGAGTAAAGGTGGAGTTACCATATCTGGTTTACCACTTAAAAAACTGTGTATATGTGTGTGTATAAATGGGTATCAAACCAGTATCAGTTTTCAGGTCAGGCAAATGCTTTACCACTAAGTAACACTTTCATCCAAAATCATTCACTTCTGAGCCTTAAGTTTCTCACTTATAATTTGGGCCAATCTATTGACTCTTCTAGAATACAATGAGAGCTATGTGCAAAGTGCCTGCCTAGCAGGGTGCCTGGAACCTAACATGGCAGACCACAGGTCTTTCCTTCTGATAGCTTCCCTTCCCTCTGAGGGAGTTCTCACCTTCATCTTGAGGCTGTCCCTGAAGTTGGTCATAAGTGCATGATCCTTCTGCCTGCTTTCATTGATGTTTTCAATCAGTTCCTGGGCTTTCTTCTTCAGGGTTTCAATGCTAGAGTCCAGAGAAGAGAAGGGTCCTGGCAGCTGGCAACTGGCACTAAGGTAGAGATAGAAGGGTTAAACTCTGACCTCTGAAAGTACTGAAATAATCGTGTTCTCCAAAAAGTGGCTGATCTGAGGTGGAGCTCAGTGGGAGAATATATGCTCACCACAAGAGCATAGCATGCACACACACTCAACACAGGGGCAGGGAAAATGTGATCTAAATAAGCTGTATGGTATGAGTGAGGAAGGTGTAAATAGACCGGTGCCACTTTGTCGGTGACATGAAACAATTTTCCTAGTTCATTCATACCTTGAGACACAGGCCTCCCAAACCTTGTATAACCTAGAGCTGGACCAGGGTGTAAATCTAACATGCCTATAGTTCCAGGAAAAGAGTTATGCACTGATAAATCATATATATATATGATTACACACACATACATGGACATACCTCTGACTTCTCTGAAATGACCACTAAGGTAGTTTGAGTAAGAACCCCCTCCCACTCCCCCTTGGGGCTCATATGTTGATTACTTGGTCCCAGTTGGTAGGACTGTTTGGGGAGCATTAGGAGGTATTGCAGGGAATCCTGGAGACAGCTCAATACACCCAAGTCTAAGTTGTCAGCACAAAGGAGATTTATTTGCCCCAGAGGGCAGGGATAAGGGACAAAGGCAGAAGATAGAGGAAGACAGGGCAAGGGAACAAGGGAGAGGGAGGAGAGCTGTTTGTCCTGAAGTGGGACAAAGAACTGCCTCTGTTTGGTTTTGTCTTTTTTGTTTTGTTTGTTTGTTTTTGTTTTGTTTTTTTGAGACAGGGTTTCTCTGTATAGCCCTGGCTGTCCTGGAACTCATTCTGTAGACCAGGCTGGCCTCAACTCAGAAATCCGCCTGCCTCTACCTCCCAAGTGCTGGGATTACAGGAGTGTGCCACCACGCCCGGCAGAACTGCCTCTGGATAGAGACAGAGGTGGCCCATCGGAAAATGGCGGTTTATGAAAGCAAAATGGGAAACCCCATGTTAGGATGAGGTGCTTAATTTTGATTGGGTATGTTAATTAGGTGAGCCAAAGGAGGGCTTTTGATTGCTGAACTTCAATAGCCGGTAGTCAGCCTCAGGAGGAGGAAATGGCCAAATAAGGGAATAGACCTCAGTGGCTAGCTTTAGGAATGTAATTAATCTAAGGGGGTTTAGTAAGGCAGAGGGAATTGGGGAGAAGAGCAAAGCCTGCCAGAACCATGTTTGTGAGCTGGCTATAGTGCCTTCAGGTACAGCCTTGTTAGAGGAGGTCTTCCAATGGGGTTTTGAGGTTTCAAAAGACTGGCACCATTCCCAGAATGCCCTCTCTGCATCCTGTTTGTACATCGAGATGTGAACTCAGATGCTGCTGAGAGCAATATGCCTGCCTGCCCGCCACCATGTATAAACTCCTGTGGATATATACTACCGAGTGCTTGTCACATATGATCAGAAGCTCAAAGGAGTGTGTCCTGGTTGCCTCTGGTACTCCAACATGAGGTTGTCCCTAGCCCATTTTGTTGTTAGTTTTGAAACAGTACCTCATTCTTTAGCCCAGGCTGTTTTCAAACTTAAGGCAATACTGCCTCAACCTTTCAAGTGCTGGGATTACAGACAAGAGCCACTACACATTAGCTCCACTGTCAGTTGAATGAATGAAGAATACAGTGCTGATCTGTTGTCCCACCTCCAGCTGACTACAGCCAAATTTATTTTCTTCCAATGCATTTACTATAGGACTGTTCTTGAAAGGCAGAAACACTACAGTGAGGCCAGCTACAGAAAGTATGGGAACTAGAAGGCCAACCCCTAAACATTTCTATAAAATAGCTTTTGGGTTGGAATGGATTTACAAAGGATCTTTGACCTCTCAGGCTGAAGTCAGTCATCTTTCGAAGTCTGACTGAGGTGGCGTTTCACTCAGATGCTCTGTGGCTTAGATGCTTTAGCTAAAGGAGAGCTTTAGCCATGCTCTCCTCGCATGTACCTAGAGCTGGGGAACAGGCTCAAGAAGCCTGGTCTTGGCTCCCCTGAACTTTGCTTCAAACTGAGACACTGCTTTCAAAGCTTGCTGGTGGTCACAGCTCCTCTTCCCTGCCATACCATCTTAAAAAAACCACTCTGCCTTTCCACAACCAAATGCATTCTCTCTTCCCATATTCCATCTGCCAGTTAGGTTTTTTGTTGTTGTTGTCGTTGTTTTGTTTTTGTGCCAACTTGACACAGACTAGGGTTGTCAAACAAGAGGGAGCTCAATTGAGAAAATGTTTCCATTAGATTGGCCTGTTAGCAAGTCTATGTGGGCCTTTTCTTGATTAATGATTGATGTGGGAGGAGGACTCAGGCCCCTATAGGTGGTGCCATCCCTGATTTGGTCCTGGGTTGTATAAGAAAATAGGGGCTAGAGAGATGTCAAAGTTACAGTTATGAAGTAGTAACAAATATAATTTTATGGTTTGGGGTCACCACAACACAAGGAACTATATTAAAGGGTCACAGCATTAGAAACATTGAGAACTGCTCTAGAAAGTACTCCTGGCAGGCCTTAGTACACACATCAATCAGTGTTACTGTCTTTGTCTACACCCCACCAAGTCTACACTCCAGTAGGGCTGGGGCCTTGTAGAAGTCATCTTCCCTATCTGTGTGGGAGAAGCAATAAATGTGCAGCCAATAAATTAATGATTCTTTTCTCCTTTGTTTGCGACAGGGTTTCACTCTGTAGCCCTTGCTGTCCTGGAACTCAGAGTTCTGCCTCCCTCTGACTTCCAAGTGCTGGGATCAAAGGCATTCACCACCATTGCCTGAATAAATAAATTTAGTGACTCTTAAACTAGATGTAGTGGAAATTTAATCCCACACTGGAAGAAAGGTAGGCAGATCTCTCCAGGTTCAGGGATAGGCTGTTATATGTAGAGACACTGCCTCAAAACAAACACAAAACTAATGATTCCTGAGGGTTCTCATTACCATTCATACTCTGACCCAAAATTTACTCGAAGTTCATGACCCTCTTCAAATCCCCCCCCCACACACACACACAGGGTTTTTCTGTATAGTCCTGGCTGTCCTGGAACTGTAGGCTGTCCTGTCTGTAGACCAGGCTGGCCTCAAACTCAGAAATCCACCTGCCTCTGCCTCCCAAGTGCTGGGATTAAAGGCGTGCACCACCACTGCCCAGCTTTAAATTTTTCAACAAGGTGTCTTTTTTTTTTTAAAGATTTATTTATTAATTATATGCAGTACAGTGTAGTTGTCTTCAGACACTCCAGAAGAGGGCGTCAGATATTTTTTAATTTTTATTTTTTTAGATTTTATCTATTATTATTATATGTAAGTACACTGTAGCTGTCTTTAGACACACCAGAAGAGTGTGTCAGATCTCATTACGGATGGTTGTGAGCCACCATATGGTTGCTGGGATTTGAACTCAGAACCTCTTGGAGAGCAGTCAGTGCTCTTACCCACCAAGCCATCTCACCAGCTCAAGGTGTCTTTTTCTAGACCTCTCAGGAAGGCTATCCCAAAAGCATCTAAGCTCCATCTTTGCACATCAATTAGCATCTCCCTTCCTCCCCCTATATAAGATCCCATCCTCCCTCCTCTTAGCAAATGATACATAAAACCACTTAATCCCCACACGAAAAACTTAGCAGTCAGCTTAGAGTTAGGCTTCTTTGGCCCTTCATATCCTGACTGGAATCTTCTAGTATCTACCTTTCAAAATTTCCCCCACAATCTATTATTCTTTGCAGCTGTATGTCTCTCATTTCTTTGCTGAACCCTTGTGACCTTCCAACCCAAAATCTGATCTCCTAATCTTGTGTGATAGTCTAAGAAAGACCCACCTCCTCAAAAAACAAAACAAAATAACAACAAAAACAACAACAACAACAACAACAACAACAACAACAAAAACGGTGCCACAGGGTCAAATCTAAATTCCTTATACAGCAGACAAGACTTTCCAGGGCCTGCCCTGCACCCTTTCCAGCCTATTTAGTTTCTGACACAGGGGTGGGCCCCAGGCTCTGAACATACAAGGTAAGTGCTCTACCACTGAGCCATTTGGTCCTTCAACAAAAAATGTCCCCAAACCCATTACCCTTTACCCAGAACCGCTTTCCCTTTCTGCCTCTCCCAGAGCAAGACCTGAGCTTCTCCTCCCCTTCTTGGTGACTGCCCACTGCCCTACTTTATGCTTTGGTACACATGTGCTGAGGAGGAGACGGCAATTCTTTTCTGTACTTTCCAGCACCTCAAGGCTTCCCCCTGGGCGGTAAGTGTTCTGCTGTCAGGCTACTCTAAGATCTCTACTCTCATGCCTTTTTGCACCCAGCTTGCCTTGTCTCAACCCTCCAGACCAACTCAAGTTTAGAACTTTGAAATTAGACTCGCTCTTCCCAGGTATTTTTTTGTGCAATTCTTTGCAACCTGACTGAACTTCTAATGGATCCAAGATGTTCTCCTTCAGTGCTCAAAAGATGACAGATTTTTAATGGCAATTACAAAAATATGAAAAAAAATCACTTGAAGTCAGCTAATTCAAATTTTGTGTCAGGACAAAGGCTGGCATCAAATGTCTAGTGAGAGCTTCTTTATTTTTCCAAACCCATCTTTTGTGGATTTTAGCTTTCCCATTTCATTTTTCTTAATACTCAGCAGCTGCATATTAATCAAGATGCTAATGAATCATCAGGTTCCCTGGGTCTGCACTCACCAATTAGCTTTAATAAACAAAATGTGTGGTGTCCTCTCTGCAGGCTTCTTCAGTTCCTGGGCTCACTTCTGTGGCAGAACCCTGGACTGAGGCCAGGTAATGGAAGAGAGCACATTACAGTTGCCTGGCGTGCTTGGCCTGAGTGGGGCTTGAAATGTGGGGTCTGTAAGCATATCAATGCACCCATCTATTATGTCTGTCCTCCTAAGAAGCCCCTGATCAGTTCCAAGAATTAGAAGAGTTCCCAAGCAGGGCCTAAGTTGGCAGGGGGCCCAGGAAGTGGGTCTAAGCAAAGAGACCATCTGTTCGCTCCAGGTAAAGCTATGATTGGCAGGAGTATGGGCCAGAGCTACTCACTGATGGGGCCTTCCTTCCATGGCCACTCACAGATAACATAAGTAAATAAGCTACCAGCCACTTATGACCATCTCAGGGGGCAGGTCCAGGAGAGGGACCCACAGAATCTGGCACTCAGGCAAAGTGTTTTGCTGAAGTTCTGCCAGAAAGGGGGAAGGTTTGAGCGGATGCTGATGAGCTAGTTCCTCACCCACCCTTCAGAAATGTGTTAATATTTCAATCATGTTGCCGAGTGTTGGCTGCTGGATCCATTAACTGGTCCCTGTGATGATTTTTCAACCATCTGGTTTTTGGCTCTGGTAGAAGTCTTTCAAATCTGTAAATGCTTTCTTTGCCTGTGTCTCTTCACCACAGAGATTCTGGTCTAAGCATGCTAACGTCTGCAGAACATTTATCAAATGAATGGTTCATTCATATCTGCCTATTTTCTTATCTCTGACTAATAGCACAGATCTAGAAAGTCCTGTAGTCTGCTTTCCTACTGAGAAATGGGAGAGGAAAGAGTAATCTGGCCTTGTCTGGAGCCTCTTACTCTCATTCAGTCCACAACTGTCATCACAACAGCCATTCTCACAGCATCCTAATAGTCCTTTGTATCATACCACTTTAAGTTATAGCTCAGAAATCCCGCTGTGATTTCTCACCTTGGCTGTACATAATCGTGGAAATATCCCAATATCCAACGCATCTCAAGGAAAGAAAAGAAAAAAGAAAAAGAAGGTGGTGGGGGAGGTAAATGGAATTTATGCTCTTACCTCTGCTCTAGAAGCCTGAACCTGTGAGAAACCATAACAAGCAGAAAGCAGGTATCCTGGTAAGCACCAAGCTACTTATTACTGGGATGGGAAAGCCCTGATTTGTAGGTTGTCAAGTGCCACTGTACAAATATTCTCACTATAGCAATATCAAGCTTCTAACAAAAACTTGCCAACTTGGGAGGGATATATATCTATATCAGTTCTTGAGCCACACAGTAGTGACACATAACTTTAACCACTGCACTCAGGAGGCAAAGGCAGAATAATCTCTGAGTTTAAGGCCAGCTTGGCCTACTGAGTTCCAGAACTGGCAGGGATACACAGAGAAACCCTGTCTCAAAGAACAAAACAAAACAAAACAAAGAATCAGCTCTTGCAAACCAGCAGGAGCCAGCTCCAGTATGTCATGGATGGGGACAATCTCCTTTCTGCCATTTCCCCTAAGGGCCTTTTCCCAATCTGTTTTACTAAATGGCACCCCATGCAGATGCCCAACTTAATCTTCTCTTTACACTCCCTTCAAAATACTCTACATAGTTGTCAGAGCCTTTGTTTCTTTTTTATTGCTTTTTTTTTTTTTTGAGACAGTCTCACTGTATAGCATTAGCTGTCCCAGAACTCACCTTATCACCCAGCCTTGAACCCACAGAGGTCTGCCTGCCTCTTTGTCTCAAGTGCTGAGATTAAAGCTGTGCACCACATCTAGCCAGCATTCTTTCTTATAACAGGAACCTAATAAGTATGTCACATCTCTGGCCCAGGAGTTCCCACTAAGTATAATCTCCTTTCTTTTAGAGCCTATTAAGATACCTAAATCTGTGGATACACATCATATATACACCTTCTGTAAAATAGTGTAACATCTGCACAGAACCTATGCATATCCTTCTGTAGACTTCTATCATATCTGAATGACTTATAACACCTGATGTAATCCTGGAGTGGTGGTTGCACACCTGCAATCCCAGAACCCAGGAGGCGTAAGCAGCAGCATTAACTTAAGGACAATTTCAGGCTGGGCGGTGTTAGTGCACGCCTGTAATCCCAGCACTTGGGGAGGCAGAGATAGGAGGATTTCTGAGTTTGAGGCCAGCCTGGTCTACAGAGTGAGTTCCAGGACAGCCAGGGCTATACAGAGAAACCCTGTCCCCAAAAAATGGAGTCCAAAAAAAAAAAAAAAAAAAAAGGACAATTTTAGCTATGTATCAAGGTCAAGGTCAAGGCTAGCCTGGACTACATGAGAAAACGAACAAAAACAAAGCCCAACAATGGGCAGCAAGATGGCCCTATAGATAAAAGCTACTCCTATGCAAGCCTGGAGAGAATTCAATACCAGGAACTGATAAAGATAGAAGGAAAGAAGCATGCTAAATATGTCATGTGGACCTGGCAACTTGAATATACAGGAGACTACATATGCTACATCCCCATATAGACGTTCATAGCACTGTTACATATAATAGTCAAATGTCAATTTGTCTGTTGATAACATAAAATATGATGGGTTTAAAATATAGAGTTTGGGCGTGGTGGCGCATGCCTGTAATCCCAGCATTTGGGAGGCAGAGGCAGGCGGATTTCTGAGTTCGAGGCCAGCCTGGTCTACAGAGTGAGTTCCAGGACAGCCACGACTACACAGAGAAACCCTGTCTCGAAAAAAAACAAAAACAAAACAATATATAATTTTAGCTACAAAAGACTTAAGCTCTGACAAAGGCTATGGTATAAATGACATAACAAGTAAAGAAAGCTAGACACAAAAAAGCACATGCCATATGACTTCATATACATGAAATATCCAGAACAGACAAATGTGTGGAAACATAAAGCAGATTAATGGATATACAGGGATGAGGAAGAGGCAGGAACTAGGAGATATTGCTATGAAGTTGTTTTTTTTTTTTTGGTTTTTTTTTTTTTTTTTGGTTTTTTGAGACAGGGTTTTTCTATGTAGCCCTGGCTGTCCTGGAACTCACTCTGTAGACCAGGCTGGCCTCCAACTCAGAAATCCGCCTGCCTCTGCCTCCCAAGTGCTGGGATTACAGGCATGCGCCACCACTGCCCGGCAGAGATTTTTTTTTTTTAAGATTTATTTATTTATTATATGTAAGTACACTGTAGCTGTCTTCAGACATACCAGAAGAGGACATCAGATCTCATTATAGATAGTTGTGAGCCACCATGTGGTTGCTGGGATTTGAACTCAGGACCTTTGGAAGAGCAGTCAGTGCTCTTAACCACTGAGCCATCTCTCCTGCCTGAGATCTTTTTTTTTTTTTTTAATGAGAAAAGATTTTGAAGTTAGATAGTGATGTTTGTATGGCTCTGTGAAAATACTAAAAACTATTAAATCACACACTTCTATAGGTGAGTTGCATGGCATGTCAGAGAATGAGCATTATTCTAATTCTAAATTCCAGAATCCATGCCAGGAACAGTAGTACACACCTTTAATCCCAGCACTGAAGAAGAAGAGGCAGGCTGATCTCTGAGTTCAAGACCAACAAGGTCTACAGAATGAGTTCTAGGACACCAGGGTAACACGATGAGGCTTTGTCTATTTTTTTGTTTTTGTTTTTTTGTTTTTTGTTTTCTTTTTGTTTTTTGAGACAGGTTTCTCTGTGTAGTCCTGGCTGTCCTGGAACTCACTCTGTAGACCAGGCTGGCCTCGAACTCAGAAATCTGCCTGCCTCTGCCTCCCAAGTGCTGGGATTACAGGCTGCGTCACCACGCCCGGCTGAGGCTTTGTCTATTAAACAAATAAATAAACCCCCAAATCTAAAACATGATGCCCACAAAGTTTTAATAAGCAGCATGGCACATGCCTATCTATAATCTTAGCACTTGGGAAGCTGATGCAGAAGGACCTTGAGTTCTAGGACAGTCTGATCTGACACAATAAGACTCTGACAAAATAACAAGTCCTAAATGACTGTGCCTTGTTTACATGAACACAATCATATCAAGGACTTCAATGCTTCAGAATCCTGGGAATGGCAGATGTCAGATGTTGACATTGTGTATACAATGTATGGACCATTTCTTTTCCTCCTGAATATTTATAGCCTGAGACTGCTCCCCTTCAGAGACTTCCTACTAAACCTGCTTCCTATTCAACTGTATAAAGCCTGCTACCTCAACTGGTTAAAAAATAGTTATAAATCACCAAGTTTCAGGACTGCTGCTAGTGTGCCTCCATCAGGACACATGGTCTCCTCATTCCCAGCTGTTTTGTACATGTGCCTGTCCTTTCTTTATTCCTTTGTCAGACCAGTCAAACCCAAATACATGCAGGTTTCAGCACTTGGGAATGTATATTCATCTACCATGCATAAGACACTGGGTTCCACCCTCAATACAGCAAAAAGCAAGAAAGTAAAGGAGAAAATTCAGAATGGATCACATATCTAAACAGTAAATGAAAAATCACAAAATTAGAATATAAGAAAAAAATCTAAGTGACTTTGATTTGGTGTCTTTTGAGTATCTCACTATACAGGCCATGCTAGGATCAAAGACTTATGCTACCAAGCCTGGCTGTTGATGTCTTATTTTTTTGTTTGGTTTTGGTTTTGCAAGTCAATGTTTCTCCATATTGCCCTGGCTGTCTGGTTGCCTTGGAACTTGCTTTGTAGACCAGGCTGGCCTTGAGCTCAGAGCCCTGCCTTCCTCTCAGTGCTCTAGAGTGCTGGAATAAAAGGCATGTGCCCAGTTGGAGAGATGGCTCAGTGGTTAAGAGCACTGACTACTCTTCTGAAGTTCCTGAGTTCAAATCCCCAATCCCAGCAACCACATGGTGGCTCACAACCATCCACAATGAGACCTGATGTCTTCTGGTGACAGCTATAGTGTACTTACATATAATAATAAATAAATCTTTGGGCTGGAGTGAGAGGGGCCAGAGTAAGCAGAGGTCCTGAGTTCAATTCCTAGCAACCATATGATGACTCACAACCATCTGTACAGCTACAGTGTATATATATATAAAGTTAAAAAGGCATGTGCCACTGTGCCCAGCATCCCCTGCCTTTTCTGTTGATGTCTTAAAACACACACACACACACACACACACACACACACCAGCCGGGCGTGGTGGCGCATGCCTGTAATCCCAGCACTTGGGAGGCAGAGGCAGGCGGATTTCTGAGTTCAAGGCCAGCCTGGTCTACAGAGTGAGTTCCAGGACAGCCAGGGCTACACAGAGAAACCCTGTCTCGAAAAACCAAAAAAAAAAAAAAAAAAAAAAAAAAAAAAAAAAAAAAAAAACCAAAAAATACACACACACACACACACACACACACACACACACACAGAGAGAGAGACCCATGAAAGAAAGAACTGAGAAACTAGATTTCACTGAAATTAATAACTTAAGTAAGCCAGGTACAGTTTATAGCTGTTCTATTCATATTGTTAAAAATTAAAAGCAAGCTAGGCATGGTGGCGCTCACCTATAATCCCAGCACTTGTGAGGCAGAGGCAGGCGGATTTCTGAGTTCGAGGCCAGCCTGGTCTACAAAGTGAGTTCTAGGACAGCCAGGACTACACAGAGAAACCCTGTCTTGAAAAACCAAAAAAAAAAAAAAAAAAAAGGCAATCAAGATGTCCTTCAGTAGTGAAATGGATATATTCAAGGGCACATCTACACAAAGGATATTATGAAGTACTAAAACCCAGTGGGTTGTAATGCTACCAAAAGACACCGAGCTCTCACAGCTCCATACTGCTAAGTACCAAGAAACCAAAAGCACTGGCTTGGTCACTGTTGCATTCCTATCATCTAGACCCTCAATAAATATTTGATGAATGAATAAATAAAAGTGCAAGAGGAAAACAACTTTATCCTTGATGCCTTCTTTCACACCAGAAGCTACTCTATTACCAACCTGTCAGATCTACCTTCTAGCATATCACACATCTCATCATTTCCATACCTCCATGGACCAACTATATTCATCTTGTATGTGATGGTTTGTACATGCTTGGCCTAGGGAGTGGCACTATTTGAAGGTGTGGCCTTGTTGGAGTAGGTGTGTCACTGTGGGTGTGGGCTTAAGACCCTCATCCTAGCTTCCTGGAAGCCAGTATTCTGCTAGCAGCCTTCAGATGAAGATATAGAACTCTTCAGCTCCTCCTGCACCATACCTGCCTGACACTGCCAAGTTCCTGCCTTGATGATAATGGACTGAACCTCTGAACCTGTAAGCCAGCCCTGATTAAATGTTGTCTTTATAAGAGTTGCCTTGGTCATGGTGTCTCTTCCCTGCAGTAAAGGCCTGACTAAGACGTTGTACTTGGATTATCCCATTGCCTCCTCTCGCCCATCCTCCTGTGTTACGGCAACCAAGGGGAGCCCTTTACCAATTTCTTCCAAAGAGAACAAACTTCTATTAAGGGAAAGATGGGCCGGGCGTGGTGGCGCACGCCTGTAATCCCAGCACTTGGGAGGCAGAGGCAGGCAGGTGGATTTCTGAGTTCGAAGCCAGCCTGGTCTACAGAGTGAGTTCCAGGACAGCCAGGACTACACAGAGAAACCCTGTCTCGGGGGAAAAAAAAAAAGGAAGAGATGGTATTTTTTTTTTTTTGAGACAGAGTCTCAGAAGCATCTAAAGTCTTGACTGCAAAGCTAGGAATGTAGCTCAGTTGTTTTGTTTTTGTTTTGTTTTGTTTTGTTTTGTTTTGTTTTGTTTTTTGGTGTTTTCGAGACAGGGTTTCTCTGTGTAGTTCGGGCTGTCCTGGAACTCACTTTGTAGACCAGGCTGGCCTCGAACTCAGAAATCCGCCTGCCTCTGCCTCCCAAGTGCTGGGATTAAAGGCGTGCGCCACCACCGCCCGGCTTGTTTTTGTTTTTTAAGATTTATTTATTTATTATATGTAAGTACATTGTTGCTGTGTTCAGACACACCAGAAGAGGGCATCAGATCTCATTGTGGGTGGTTGTGAACCACCATGTGGTTGCTGGGATTTGAACTCAGGACCTTCAGAAGAGCAATCAGTGCTTTTACCTGCTGAGTCATCTCTCCAGCCCCTGTAGCTCAGTTGTTAAAGTGCCTCCTTAGCATGTACAAAGCCCAGCATTCAACCCCAAGCACGGGTATAAACTAGGTGTGGTAGTACAAACTATAATCCTAGTAGTTGGGAGATGGAGGGCAGAAAGTTCAGAAATTCAATTCAAGGTCATCCTAGCTACCAGCTTGAGGTCAGTCTAGGATATCTAAGACCCCATTAAAGAAAACCGAGAGGGAGGGAAAGAAAAGGTCTAATCCTTTTTTACTCTTTCAACCAGACAGGTTTCTCTGTGTAGCCCTGAATAGTCTGTCCAGCTCTGTAGACCAGGCTGTCCTCAAACTCAGAGAGATCTACTTGCCTCTGCCTCCTGAGCGCTGGAATTAAAGGTGTGTGCCACCACTGCACAGCCTCATTGCGTCTCTTACCTCCTCCCGTTTAACCCGCACTGTAATCCCTGTCATACAGTAATCCCTGTCTGCCTGTATACCAGTGCTCTTCTCTCTGGAGCAGGGGCTTCCTTACCAAGTGATTTACGCTTCACCTTCTCTAGGAAATCTGCTATGACCCTGAAGGGAAATCAAATCACCATTACTCTCTCCTCAGTTTTTCCTCATATCGTGCTACCCATATAGATATATTATGCTATATCCATATCTGAATCATCCATGGATTCAAACTGCAAGTCAAACTTAGAGGAGGTGCTGGGGACATGGTGCTTACTTTTATTTTGAAAAAAGGTTTTGATTTTTATCGACAATAGTATTCATAACCAGTGTGTGGTGATTCGTGCCAGCACTTGGGAGGCAGATGTAGGCAGATTTCTGTGAGGTCCAGGCCAGCCAAGCCTACATACTGAGACTTGGCCTTGAGAGAGCTGGAGAGACCTCAGCAGGTAACAGCACTTGTAACAGAATGCACACGGTGGTTCACAGCCATCCAGAGTGTCAGTTCCCGAGGATCTGACATCCTCTTCTGGCCTCCATAAGCACTAGGTAGGTATGCACATTGTACACACACACACACACACACACACACACATATTCAGGTAATACACTTGCACACATAAAACTAAACAAACAAACAAGGTCTACACAAGCTGAGGCAGGAGGATTGCCATGAGGCCAAGCTAGCCTGGGTTACATAGTGAGTTCCAGGCCAGATGAGACTACAGAATAAGGCTGTCTCAAAAAATAAATTAATTAAATAAATAAAATAGCAGAACAAAACAGAGGGAGACAGAAGGAGAGGGGGAGGGAGGGAAGTTCTATGGTCGGACAACTCAGTAACTGCACTGAATTATACACTTAAAATGTGGGACTGCTGTGGTCTGTGAATTATACATCAAAGAGCCATGCTGTGAAGTGTGCATAGTGGACAAACATGTGATACCAGCAGCTGGGAGGCAGAGGCGCTGGCTCTGCTATGCATTCAAGGCTAGCCTGGGCTACAGGTCTGTAATGCTAGCACTCAAGAGGTTCACATGGTTCATAGAACAGGGAATTTTGCTGCTAAGCCCGAAGACCAGCGTTCCATCCCAGAAAGACACGGTCCAACTCTGACTTCCACATGTTCACCATTTACTAAACTCTGACCTCCGTATGTTCACACATTTACTAAATAAATGTAAAAACTGGGGTGGGGGGGCACAAGGGAACATGTATCTGAACACGAGGATGCTATGCGGTGTTATAGACGGACTTGAGCTTCCGTCAGGGAGGGAATCCTGAAATTAAACCTTGTGGATATCAAAAGGGGGATGCTAGAACCCAGAACCTTTGTGGGCACCTGTTGTTAGCGCTTCCTCTAGGCTCCGCCCAACAGTTACCTAGCAACAGCCAGGTAAGAGCCTGGCTCACCTATAAGGACTATAGGTTGACTCTCCCAGGCTCACTTGCTCGCTCGCTCTCGCCCCCTCCCCTCCCCTCTTCCCCACCTCTTCTCTCTCTCTCCCTCCCTCCCTCCCTTCCCTTTCGCTCCCCTCTTCGCACATCCCTCCTCCACCTCTTCTCTCTCCCCATCTCTTCTCTCTCCATCTTTCCATTTTCTCCCTCTTTCGCCCTCGCTCTCTTTCTACCCCCCTCTTTCTTCCTCCACCCTTCCCCCTTCTCACCTATAAACCTGCTCTAAATATCAGTTCTGCCTCACGGCCGAGTCCTCGCGAGGTCACCTAGGCCGGGCCCGCCCAGCACACCGCCTGGCCGCCGCGGTTTCACGAACCCCCACACACACACACCCGGGTATTAACCCGCCCGTGGAGCACGGCACGTGGGCTCGCCGTGGAGGGCAGCCCTCGAGGAAGGGACTTCGGGAACGAAGCCGGGCCCCGGAGTCCTCACCTCGGGGCCGCTGCGCTCGGCGCGTCCTCCGGGTTCTCGGTCTGCTGATGCTCCCCGCTGTCCGCACTGGCCGGCGGGTCCCGCTCCTGTAGCTCCACGGGGGGCACGGCCACCTGCGGGCACAGGCAGCCTGAGAGGCGGTGCGGGAGGCCGCCTCTGCCTGCGCGCTAGCCGGGAGGGGCGGACCGGAGGCCCCGCCGTCGGGGCCTAGGGTCTGCCGCGGAGGGCGCGCTACGACCTCCCCGCGGACCGAGTGTGGCGCACGCCTCGAGCCCCTCCCCAGCCTCGGGAGGCCGAGGCGGGCGACGGCTTCGAGTTCGAGGCCGGGCCTGGTCCGCACGGAGCTGTCTCCGCCCGGCTCGTGAGCGCGCCGCGCCCCCTCACAGCCTCGTCCGCCAGGCCCCGGCGGCTCGTTAGTCAGGAAACCTCGCCTCGCCTCGCCTGGCAAGAGGCGGCTCGGACCGTGGAGAAGAGTTCCCGGGTTCGAGGGTTGGAGGAAGTCTCGGTTCCTCGCGGCCCCAAGCCTCGCCCGCCGCCCGCACGCGGGAAGCCAGCGCCTCACTTACTCCCTGGCGCTCCATTCCGTCTTTTCCCGCCTCAGCGCCCTCTGCACGCCACGCCCCCTGCACGCCACGCCCCGAGCACGTGCTGAGTGAAACGCGCCCTGGCCCCGCCCCCGAAAGGCGGCAAACTTGCAGGCCCTTCGAATAGACGCTGCCTTTGGGTTGTGCTGGGGTTGCGCGCAGTGACACACCTATTTGTGGTGTACGGGCCGGTGGGCGCATGTGCGGGACTCGGGGTCACCTGTGTCCCTCAGAATTCAGAGTTTGGGGAATTCACACTAGATCAGAGTTCCACCACTTCATTTACAATTTGTGGGGCAGAGGTCTCTTTTCGAGACAGGGTTTCTGTCTGTATCCCTGGCTGCCTCGAACTCACAGAGACCCTCCTGTCTCTGTGTCTAGAACGCCAAGATCAAAAGTATGGGCCACTAGTGCCCAGCTCAAATTCTTTTTTTGTTTGTTTGTTTTTCGAGACAGGGTTTCTCTGTATAGCCCTGGCTGTCCTGGAACTCACTCTGTAGACCAGGCTGGCCTCGAACTCAGAAATCCACCTGCCTGCCTCTGCCTCCTAAGTGCTGGGATTAAAGGCGTGGGCCACAACTGCCCAGCTCCAAGTTAAATTCTTTTGGAACAGGGTCCCACTATGTCCCAGCCTAGAATTCTGAACCAGGCTGACCTGGAACTCTCAGACATCAGCTTGCTTCTCTGCCTTGGCATTGAAGGCAGGCACCATCAAAGCTAGTGACAACCTTCATTTCTTATTTTTATTTACATGTTTATGTTTATATGATTTAAACTACTCTTGGGCACCTTCTAGCTAAGGCCAGAAGAGGGCATCAGATCCCCTAGTTATAAGCCTCCTGGCATGGGTGTTGGGAACTGATGCTCTTATTCAATGAGCTTTTTTTTGTTTTGGTTTTTGATTTTGTTTTTTGTTTTTGAGACAGGGTTTCTCTGTAGCTCTGGCTGTCCTAGAACTCACTTTATAGACCAGGCTGGCCTCGAACTCAGAGATCCACCTGCCTCTGCCTCCCAAGTGCTGGGATTAAAGGCGTGTGCCACCACCGCCCGGCCCTAGAACTGAGGTTTTTTTTTTTTTTTGTGTGTGTGTGTGTGTGTGTGTTTTGAGACAGGGTTTCTCTGTGTAGCCCTGGCTGTCCTGGAACTCACTCTGTAGACCAGGCTGGCTTCGAACTCAGAAATCCACCTGCCTCTGCCTCCCAAGTGCTGGGATTACAGGCGTGTGCCACCACGCCAGGCTGTAGAACTGAGTTTTATTTTTGTTTTACATTTGACCTATTTTGTGCATGCACATGTGCCATCCACTCCCGGAGTGTGGAAGTCAGAGGACAGCTTGAACAAGTCCACTATCTCCTCCCATCTGTGGGTCATGGAGATGGAGCTCAGGTTATCAGACTAGGCAAGTGCCTGTACCCACTGAGCCATCTACAGGGACCTCTTGCCTTTAAATGTTTTTTAACATACTTTTTATGGGTATGGGTGTTTTGACTGCATATATTTCTGTATCCCGTGGGTGCTTAGTGCCCATGGCGGCCAGAAAAGAGGTTCCAATCCCGAGGCTGGAATTACAATTGTGAGCTTGCATCATTGGGTGCTTAAAAGTAGACTTGGTCCTCTTTAGGACCAACCAGTACTTAGCCTCTGAGCCATCTTTCCAACCCTTTCTTTTTTTGATGCTACATCCCTAGCAGCTTGGGGCCTGGAATCCTGGCTATGAGAGGGAGTGAAAACAGGACTGACACACAGTGAAACGGATCAGGTGGCTTCTCTAATGCTGTGGCTGCAACCTGAACCCTCAGCTATTTGTTCCCTACAGCACAGCTACTCCTGGTAGGAGGGATCTGTAGGTGAGAAAGCCTAGCCCGCAAACATTAGGAGAGGAAGCCAGATCTGCTCGTCTTTGCACACACTGGTTAATTATCTGTAAACAATCATTCTGGAACTCTGGGGAAAGCTTTGCCATTCCTCTTGAGCCTGGTTCATATAGGTAATTGATTAAACAGGTTTCCCATTGGTCTTGGACTCCTGTGCCCACATTAAAATATGCATTCGGGCTGGGTGGTGGTGGCGCAACGCCTGTAATCCCAGCACTCTGGGAGGCAGAGGCAGGCGGATTTCTGAGTTCGAGGCCAGCCTGGTCTACAGAGTTAGTTCCAGGACAGCCAGAGCTACTACACAGAGAAACCCTGTCTCGAGAAAAAAAAAAAAAATGCATTCGGGCTGGACTCTACATACTCAGGACTCCCTCTGCTTGCTTTCTCTGTCTCTGTCTGTCTGTCTGACCAGGGTTTCTCTATAGCCCTGGCTGTCCCGGAAGCTCTATAAACCAGGCTAGCCTCAAACTCAAAGGCTACTCAGCCTACCTCTGTTCCCCAAGTGCTAATTCAAGGGGGGTACCACCAAACCCAGCTGAAAAACTGGCACTCTCAAAATACATTCCCACTTATTACTGCAGTGATTAAGAACTAAAACAGTTGTAAACACTGCAAAAATAAACAACTGACAGACCATGAATTTATTGATAGGAGGCAAGGAAGTGTTGCTGGGTGGTAGTGGTGCACAGCTTTAATCCCAGCAGTCGGGAGGCAGAAGCAGGCCCATCTGAGGCCAGCTTGGTCTACAGACTGAGTTTCAGGACAGCCAGGGCTACACAGAGAAACCCTGTCTCGAAAAAAATGTGGGTGTCATAAACCTATATAATCCCAGTACTTGGGTGATTGAATAAGGCATAAGAATCTTCAATTTGGCTCCGGGTGTGGTGGCGCACACCTGTAATCCTAACACTTGGGAGGCAGAGGCAGGCTGATTTCTGGGTTCGAGGCCAGCCTGGTCTACAGAGTGAGTTCCAGGACAGCCAGGACTACACAGAAAAACCCTGTCTCGAAAAACCTTAAAAAAAAAAAAAAAGTCTTCAATTTGAGGCCAGCCTAGGCTATAATGGTACCCTACCTGGGGCTCGGGTTTGTAGAGAGTCATTAGTATTTTTTTTATTTATTTATTATTATTTTTTTTTTACTTTTGTTGTTGTTTTCGAGACAGGGTTTCTCTGTGTAGCCATGGCTGTCCTGGAACTCACTCTGTAGACCCAAACTCAGAAATCCGCCTGCTTCTGCCTCCCAAGTGCTGGGATTACAGGTGTGCACCACCACCGCCCGGCTAACTTTTTTTTTAAATGAATGAATGCTGTCTGCATGTACACCTGCTTGCCAGAAGAGGATGTCAGATTCCTTTATAGATAGTTGCTAGCCACTATGTGGTTGCTAGAATTTGAACTCAGAACCTCTGGAAGAGGAGCCAATGCTGTTAACTGCTGAGCCATCTCATCAGCCCTGACATTAGTGTATGTGTATACATATATGTATGAGTACACTGTAGCTATCTTCAGACATACCAGAAGAGGGCATCAGATCCCATTACATATGGCTGTGAGCCACCATGTGGTTGCTGGGAATTGAGCTGAGGACCTCTGGAAGAGAAGCCAGTGCTCTTAACCACTGAGCCATCTCTCCAGCCCTGACATTAGTATTTTTTAACAAAGCCCAAATTAATTTTAAAGTGTGCTCCTGGGTAGCAGTGGTGCACTCCTTTAATCCCAGGGCTTGAGAGGCAGAGGAGGTAAATCTGAGGCCAGCTTGATCTACAGAGTGAGTTCCAGGTCAGCCAGGGCTACTCAGAGACACCCTGTCTTGAAAAAGAACAATTTTTAGTACAGGGCACTTTCAAAAGGGCCAGAATTAGGGCCAGCAAGGTAGTTCTGTGAATAACCTACTGAGTTCCTGCCCTAGAACCCAAGGAGGAAGGAGAAAACTGTCTCCTGAAAGCTGCACCCTGACCTCCACACAAACGTTATGACACTATATAAATCTGGGCTCTGAGGAAATGGCTCAGCAGCTGCAAGCACATGCCGCTTTCCCAGGAGACCTAGGTTTGGTTCTTAGTTCCCACATGTTGGCTCATAACAGTCCATAACTCCAGTTCCAGATCTAATGCCCTCTCCTAGCAACAGACCTTCATTCATGTTTACAAAGACACACAGGGCTGGAGAGTTAGCTCAGTGGTTAAGAGCACTTGTTCTTTAAAAAAAAAAAAAAAAAAAAAAAAAAAAAAAAAGATAGACAGATAGCGCTTGTTCTTATATATTGCCCAGGTTTAATTCCCAGCACCCACACAAGAGCTCACCACCTCTGTGGGCACCACGCATATGGTTAAGACACTGACTGCTCTTCCAGAGGTCCTCAGTTCAATTCCCAGCAACCACATGGTGGCTCACAACTATCTGTAATGGGATCTGATGCCCTCTTATGGTGTGTCTAAAGACAGCTACAGTGTCCTCATATATATATATAAATACATCTTTCAAAAAAAACATATGCAAGCCGGGCGGGGTGGCACATACCTGTAATCCCAGCACTTGGGAGGCAGAGGCAGGCGGATTTCTGAGTTCAAGGCCAGCCTGGTCTACAGAGCGAGTTCCAGGACAGCCAGGACCACACAGAGAAACCCTGTCTCGAAAAACAAAACAAAACAAACAAACAAAAAAAAGATATGCAAAGTAACTATACACATAGAAATAAATCAAAAAACAAAACAATCCAAAAAACCACCTAAACACCCCAGAGCCAAAGCTCATCTGAAATTAGCTCCCAAGTTAAAATGCAAGTTAAAATGTAGATACACAAAGCTTTATGAACTTATTCTCAGAGCTCATATGATTTGGGTTTTTTTTCTTTTGTTAAAATCTGTACCCTGAGCTCCAGAGAGCCTCAAACTTGGGATTGCCACAGCTGCTAGGAGATTTGACTTTTAGGGGAGGAATTAGGAGCAGCTTCTCACCCATAGTCCTTTGCTCTCATCAACCTTGGGAATCCTGGATTTGTAGACTATTTCTGTTCCAAGCCTTAAAAGAGGGCTTGGCACCAGTTATTGATTAGTGAGTGTTGGGCTGCAGGGTGGCTATCAGCAAAGTGTCTGTGGCGCGAGCTCAATAAAGGATACGCACTAAAGACAAGAGATGTGCACGTGTGATCTTAGAGGTGGAGCCAAGAGGTCCCTGGAACTTCCTTGTCAGACGCCCTGGCCTACCCAGTGAGTCCCCAGGCCAATGACAGTCCCTGTCTCACAGGACATCGACAGTGTTCCGAAGGATGGCACTCAAGACTGTTTCCCCTATGTACCTGAGCGCGCGCGCGCACACACACACACACACACACACACACACACACACACACACACGATCCGTGGAGCATGGAGCTGGCTCGGGGCTGACTGGGACCTCTCAGGATCACAGACCATGGAGGATCTAAGCCCTGACTCCTAACTGCACTCCAGGAACCAGCTCCGTTTTCTCCTCACCAAGCACTGCAGGGAACTCGGAGTGAGGCAATGCCCACGCGCCACCTGATGACATGAATGACAACAGAGTCCTAACAAAAGGCACCACCGGAGGGAACATGCCCACTTTATTAAATAAACAGCTGACCTGCAGGGCCCAAACCCACCCTCACAAGCAAACTATACAAACCCCTAAAAGCCAGCATGAGAAACCTGCTCCCCGTATTTAGAACCCTGCCCTGGGGTGGGTGAGGCAGGGGGAGTGAGCTGGCCTCACAGAGGCCTCATAAATAGTAGGTCACTGCTGGGGGTTGCACAGGGCCGGGCCGGGATCTCTGGGCCAGGCTGTCAGGCAGCCTCCTGTGTCTGTGAGGCCCTGGGCTCAGTGTCCAGCCGACACACAGGGCTATCGTATACCATCTGCAGGTTCACCTTGTGGCCCACCAGCTCTCGGATGTTATTGATGCCATACTTGATCATTGTTGGGCTGAGAGGAAGGAACAGAGTTTAACGCTGTCAGACCAGGCTGTCTTCTGCTTCTCAGAGGCTCCCATCTTTCTCAGAATGAATGCCTTCCCCCACAGTGGACAACATGCTGTACCCATGGCCCAGCCTGACCCCCCACTCTCCCCTTGCTCGTGCTTAGTCTAGCCTGAGCCCGAGTACTGGCTGCGCCCGGTGCCCCCCCCCCCCCCCGCCAGACGCCTTCACTGCTCCTCAGCTTCCACAAAACCTTCCCCGATCACCTCAGCTAGTCTTGCTCTGTCCTCTCTAGAGCACTTCCTGTCCAGTAAGTCTGGCCTTCTGAGTCTCCTTGTTAGTGACCGTTTCCCCTAGGATCCATGTGGCACAGCTCAGGCCAGGCACAACCTGACACTCCTACTACAGAACTGTCAGGAATGAACAAGTGCATGAGCCACTGGAATCATCCTACGTTCACACTCACCGCTCCAGGGAGAGGCCCCAAGCAATGACAGACACATTCTCGGGGAGCCCCATGGGCAGGAGCATCTCAGGGCGGAAGACCCCAGAGTTGCCGACTTCAACCCACTTGTTTAGACCTGTGGGACAAAGGGGAGGCTAGAGCATGCGTGTGGGTGACAGTGCAGAGAATGGGGAGATGGAGTAGAGACTGGCAAAGAGGAGGCTAGAGCATGCGTGTGGGTGACACTGCAGAGAATGGGGAGATGGAGTAGAGACTGGCAAAGAGGAGGTTAGAGCATGCGTGTGGGTGACACTGCAGAGAATGGGGAGATGGAGTAGAGACTGGCAAAGAGGAGGTTAGAGCATGCGTGTGGGTGACACTGCAGAGAATGGGGAGATGGAGTAGAGACTGGCAAAGGGGAGGCTAGAGCATGCGTGTGGGTGACACTGCAGAGAATGGGGAGATGGAGTAGAGACTGGCAAAGAGGAGGTTAGAGCATGCGTGTGGGTGACACTGCAGAGAATGGGGAGATGGAGTAGAGACTGGCAAAGAGGGAGACCCCAGCCTCCCTCTGCGCCCAGCTCCCCATCGCTGACCTTGGTGGTAGCTGAACACTTCCATGCTGGGCTCTGTGTAGGGGTTGTAGGCAGGCTTGAAGCGCAACTGTGTGATTCCTGTAGGGGTTGGCCAAGGCAGGCTGATGACCTCAGAGTCACTATCCCAGGGCCCCACACACTGCCTGCTTGTACTGGCTTGACTGCTCACCCAGCTTGGTGAAGAACTCCCTCAGCACACCCATGAGGTGGCCCAGGGTGAGACCGTGGTCTGCTATCACTCCCTCAATCTGGTGGAACTCTGCCAGGTGGGTGGCATCCAGCGTCTCATTCCGGAACACACGATCAATAGAGAAGTATTTGGCTGGCGTAAATGGCTTCTGGGGAGGAGAAATGATGGCCAGGCCAGGCCTGGCCCTGGCATGGGTCAGAAGGTCAATAGGACAGTACCACCCACCCACCCGCCCAGGCCAAGCTGTACCTTCTGGGCTAAGCGGTAGAGAGCTCGGGCGCTGGCGGCTGTGGTGTGTGTGCGAAGCAGGTTCTTCCGGGCCTCTTCCAGCCTCCAGGTATACTTATAGCTTCAGGAGAAAAAGCAGGAAGTCTGCCCTGCGGTCCTGGAACCCCAGCCCCCGCCCCTTTCCAGTCAGAGCTCTGCTTCTGCCTCACCCCTGTGAGCCGTAGCCACCCTGGGAGTGGGTCCGTTTCACCCGCTGGACATAGTCCATTGGAAGCTGCAGGGCCTCAGCTGGATCTAGGCAGGACAGAGTCACATGGTCAGCCAATGAACACCGCTCAGAAGTCACTGCACGTCAGGGCAGTAGCCCTCATTGATGACCTGTCGCTCTTCATCCAGAAGCCCCTCCCCTTGCTTTCCTCAGAAGCCCCTGCACCCCAGCAGTCAGGGGTACCCAGCAGCCCTCATTGATGACCTGTCGCTCTTCATCCAGAAGCCCCTCCCCTCGCTTTCCTCCTCACCGTGAGAAAGCCCAAGTTTACCTCTGGCTCTGACATATTACCTCCTGCTCTGGTCTCCTCTCATTCCTACATGACCACGACTTGCAGTCACAGGGCCACCAACTGACAGTTTAGCCTCAGGATCTTTGCACTGGCCTCCCTCCATCTCTAGCTATGTCATATAGTCAGATAGTTCTCTCCACCCCTCCCCTCCCTATCACCCCCCACCCCCACCCCGCCCCTCTCTCTCTCTCTCTCTCTCTCTCTCTCTCTCCCTCCCTCCTTCCCTCCCTCCCTCCCCCCCCCCTTTGACTTGATCTGTCTGTAGCTCCAGTAGGCCTGAAGCTCACTATACAGAACAGACTGAACTTGAACTCAGAGATCCATCTGTCTCTGCCTCCCAAATGCTGCGATTAAAGTTATATGTTACCGCATCCAACCTTATATAAGACCCAAGCAATGTGGGGGCTGGAGAGATGGCTCAGTGGCTAGAGCACCTATTGCTCTTCTGTAGGTCCTGAGTTCAAATCCCAGCAACCACATTGTGGCTCACAACCATCTCATCAAGAGATCTCACTCCTTGCCAAGCAGTGGTGCACGCCATTAATCCCAGCACTTGGGAGGCAGAGGCAGGAGGATTTCCAACTTCAAGGCCAACTTGGTCTACAGAGTGAGTTCCAGGACGGACCAGGCTACACAGAGAAACCCTGTCTTCAAAAAACAAAACAAAAAACAAAGAAAAGACTCAGGCAGCACCTGCTTCCAACCTCCCCTAGCCTTATGGGCACACATTAGTATCTCCAGTGACTTCTAAACCCTTGTCCCACTACAGAAGATTCTTCGGGAACTATCTAGTCAGGAAGTGGCTCTCCCTGGGGCAAGGGACTTCTGTCCTACTAGGGCCATGACTCAGTTGGTAACAGCTATCTTAGCATTCAGGAGGATCTTGAGGGAGGCCTTGCTCAAGAAGTATGCAACTTTTCCCCAATGCTCCCTGGAACTCAGGACCTTCCTCAGGTTTGGCAAGTGTTCACCCACTAACACGCACCCCCAAAAGCAAATGAGCAAAACATTTTTTTAATTTTGGAACTTAAAATTTTCCCCTCAGCCTCCTGAGTAGTGGTGACAGCAGAAAGCCACCATATCCCCCTCAAATATGTGAACTCTTTGGGAATGTTAACAACACAGTTTTGGTTCCTGAGTAAGTCTTTAGCATATAACAGCTGTGTAGCCTTAGGCAAATGATGTTCTGTGCCTCCGTTTTCTGTAAGTGAGGGGCTAACAGTACCACTTTCTGTAACTGGAAGGCAGAAGATAAGTTCTGGGTACCACGACGACGTCAACATCATTGTTATTCAATTGGAAATGAGCACTTGGGGAGCTCATCTGCTCACTTCAGAGGAGAGAAGACAGCCAGTTTGAGAAGTCCCTCATTTCAGAGAGATCAAGGACAGTGAAAGAGGGGCTGGCCTGTAACAAGGGACAGAGAACTTGGGGACAGAGAACTTGCCAGCATGCAGATCCTGGATTCCATCCCTAGCAGCAGCAGCAGCAGCAGCAGCATCAACACACACACACACACACACACACACACACACACACACCAAATAACTAGTCATGGTGGCTCACGTGTATGATCTCATCATTCTAGAGGCTGAGGCAGGAGAATAGAATCAGTCATGGCTACAGTGACTTGTAGGCCAGCCAAGGCTAAAGAGTGGAACCATGTCTTAAAACACAACAACTAAATAGCCGGGCGTGGTGGCACACGCCTGTAATCCCAGCACTTGGGAGGCAGAGGCAGGTGGATTTCTGAGTTTGAGGCCAGCCTGGTCTATAGAGTGAGTTCCAGGACAGCCAGGGCTACACCCTGTTTCAAAAAACCAAAAAAAAAAAAAAAAAAAGCCGAGGCAGGAAGACATGAGCTCAGGGCTAGCCTAGGCTACAGTGGGGGACTCCAGTTGAAAAAACTAAAAAATGACAAAACAAGTTAAAAGTGGAAGTGATGGGCATGCCCAGAACTAAGAAAAGCATGCTTCTATTAATGGTTTATTTTTATTTCTCAGTTATGTGCATGCCTGTGTCTGTGTGCGGCTGCACGCATGGGCGGCGAGGCTAAGGAGCGAGGAAGGCATCAGACTGCCTGGAGCTGGAGTTAGAGGCTGGTGTGAGCATCAAATAGGGGTGCTGGGAACTAAACTGGGGTCCTCTGCAACAGCAGCAAGTGCTCTTAACTGCAAAGCTTTTTCTCCAGCCCACATACATGCTTCAGTTTAGTGAAAAGGATTCTGGCCTCAAATAAACCCTAGAGGATTTACATGATAGTGAGGGGGAAGGGACAGAGCCAGAGTGGAGTTTGATTACTTGCTTATGTATTTATGCTAAGGACAGAGAGAATCCAGGTTCTAATACGCCACACTCCAGCCCTCAGGTGGCATTAAACATCTTGGCCAAGAGGCCAGGCAGTGATGATGCACGCCTTTTATTCCAGCACTCAGCAGGTGGAAGCAGAGGCAGGTACATCTCTGATTTCCAGCCTTGTCTACAGAGGGTTTCAGGACAGCCAGGGCTACAGAGAAACAAACCTGGGACACGCTAGGCGAGGTGGCACATGCCTTTAGTACAAACACTAGGAGACAGAAGAAGCTGGTGGAAATTTGTGAGTCTGAGGCCAGCCTGGTCTATGAAATGAGTTTCAAGACAGCCAATAGAATTCTGAATAAAATGAAATAAAAATGCATACTGGTATATGCATTGTGGTATATACCTTTAAGGCTAGCCTTAGCAGGGCAGGGAAATCCTTGTGGGTCCAAGGCCAGCCTGCTCTACATGAACTTTAGACTAGTTAAGGCCACATAGTGAAAGCCTTTTTCTTTATAAAAAAACAAACAAAAGAACTCAGGGTGGTTGGTATAAGCTGACAAAGCCCCAAGGCAGGTCTGGCAAGTCTAGAAAGCAGAGACCAGCACAGTGGAGAGGGCCACAGTGGAGGAGGGGGCGGCCTCAGGCCCCGCTGGCCGGCCACAGTGAGGTCAGATCTCACTTGGTGAAATGTGATATCCCTTCACTACAGCTTTATCCTGCTAGCACACCGGCCAGGCGCCCAGGCTGCCTACCTCGCAGGAAGAAGGTGTCGTGCTGGTCACGCGCAGGGTGCTGCTGAGGCTGGAAGAGCGCGTCGAAGTTCCAGAAGGAGCTCTCAATGAAGTTATCCGTGGGCATCTCCGTGAACCTGCAGAAGACACGACTGACTGCCCTGCCGCCTGTCCGGCAGCTTCCAAGCCCCACCCAGGCCCTGTGCTCACCCCATCTCCAAGAAGATTTGTCGGAACTGGGAGCGGACCTTGAGCAAGGGGTGCAGGTGGCCACTGTCTGGGAGCACACCACGGGCAGAGAAGTTGTAGGGTTTGAAGGGTCGGTCCCTCCAGGAGCCACTGTGGGGAGATTCAGGGTGCAGACATGAGAGCTGTCCAACCCTCAACAACACCCCGCCCCTCTCCTCGCCCTACCTGGAGATCATCTCTGCGCTCAGCTCTGCCTCCTGCTTAGACACACTTGTGCTGAAGCCCCTGCCCTTGCTCACCCAGTAGGTTTTCAGGATCCTGTGAGCAGAGAAAGAGAAGGGACATCGCTGTCATCTCGAGAGCCACTGGATGCTAATCCCAGAACCAACTCTGAAGTCACTCTGGCTTTAGGCTGCTGTTGATATTTTAAAAGATTTCACATATCCCACACTGACCTGGAATTTGCTATATGGTCAAGCATGACCCTGAACTGATTCTCCAGATCCTGCCTTCTATGGCTGGATTACAGGCCTATGTCACACCAGGATTACGTAGTGCTAAGGATCAAACTCAGAACTGAGTGCATAGCAATAAACTAAGCTACATCTTGGAACATGCCTTTGGTTTTGGTTTTCTCTAGAGAGGGTCAGGTTACAGAGTAAACGCTGATATTGGAAGCTTCAAGCTTTATATCACAAAGTGTCTTTATCTACATTTTGTGGGGGGGGGGGGAGAGGCTCACCTTGGAGCCCTGGCTGACTTGCAACTCCTCTGTACACCAGACTAGCCTTAAGCTCACAGATCCACCCGTCTCTGCTTCCTGTGCTGGGATGTAAGGGTGAATGTCCAGCTGCTTGTCCTCTCTCTAGTGCAGAGATCAAGCCCAGGGCCTTGGGCATACCAGACAAGTATCTTACAAAACTGAGCTACACCACCAGCTTTGTTTTTATTTGTGTGTATTGTACATTTCTGTATGTTTGTCTGTATGCATGTGTGGGGGTGTCTGTGGGGGCCAGAAGAAGGTATCAGATCCCCTGAAGCTGTTCTTAACACAGGCCTTGGAGCTATAGTGGCAAGATAGCTTCAAGCTGTCCAACATGGGACCCAGGAACCTAACACAGTGGGTAGGAGCAGCAAGAGCTTAACCACTGAGCCAGCCATCCAGGCCTCCAGCTTTTAAAAAGTACTTTAAGAACCATTATCAGGCTGGAGAGATGGCTCAGCGGTTAAGAGCACTGACTGTTCTTCCAAAGGTCCTGAGTTCAAATCCCAGCAACCACGTGGTGGCTCACAACCATCTGTAATGAGCTCTGATGCCCTCTTCTGGTGTGTCTGAAGAGAGCTACAGTGTACTTAACATATAATAAATAAATCTTAAAAAAAAAAATTATCACATTCATTTATCTGTGTGTGTGTGTGTGTGTGTGTGTGTGTGTGTGCAGGTGTGTACATGTGGCAGCTTATATGTGGAGGTCGGAAAACAACTCGAAGAATCAGTTCTTAGCCAGGCAAGTGGTGGCACATGCCTTTAATCTCAGCCAGGCAGAGGCAGGTGGATTTCTGAGTTTGGGGCCAGCCTGGACTACAGAGTGAGTTCCAGGACAGCCAGGGCTACACAGAGAAACCCTGTCTCAAAAAACCAAAAAAGCATCAACAACAACAACAATCTGTTCTTTCCTTCTGCCATGTGGGACCAGGGACGGAATTCAAGTTAACAGGCTGGTGAGAAATACCTTTAGTCGCTGAGCTATTTTTCTGGCCTTCATTCTTTTCTTAAAGATTTATTTATTTTATTTGTGTAAGTACATTGTAGCTGTCTTCAGACACACCAAAAGAGTGCATCTGATCCCATTACAGATGGCTGTGAGCCACGATATGGTTGCTGGGAATTGAACTCAGGACCTTTGGAAGAGCAGTCAGTGCTCTTAATCGCTGAGCCATCTCTCCAGCCACCACCACCACCACCCCTTTTTTTAATATAGCCCAGGCTTGCCTTAACTCCTTATCTTTCCTTGTTCATCCTGCATTATTTAGTCTTCTTTTTTGTTTTTTTGTTTTTTCGAGTCAGGGTTTCTCTGTATAGCCCTGGCTGTCCTACAACTCACTCCATAGACCAGGCTGGCCTCGATACTGTCATTTGAAACTTTCTTATCAGGCCACACTACTCTTCTACCTGTTCATATATTTATTTGTTCTATAAACAGTAAGACTAATTGTGCCAAAGTCCATTCAAGTAGTGATACCTGCAGAAGGCCACGGTATCAGCACAGTATTAAGGTTTATTTCGGGTCAGAATTTGTTATTCCAAAACCTCTGAGAAGGCATTTTATTGTTGGTTGAGCCTGGCCTTTAACGGCTGAGCACTCTCTCCAGCCCGAGAAGGCATTTTACAAGTAAAGCAGCTTAGCTGGGAAAGGCAGGAGAGCTGGCACGTTCACACAGTTAACACACTGCAGAGCCTAGACTTCCCCACGTCCCCAGCCTTACGCGGTTTTATGGGATAGGCTTTGCTCTGCAGTTCAGGCAGGCCTGGAACTCACAATCCCCATCTCAGCTACACCAAGCCTGCCTCAGTATGGCCTCACTCGAGTGATATACGAGCAGGAATCTCACTGGCTGACTGCCTGAAGGTATACAGAAAGCCATTTCTCAGCACAGGTGCAGCGAGAGCAAAGGCCCAAGGACACCCTGAGCCCAGCACACGCAAAACCCTGGGTAAAGCTGGGTGTCCTGGTGCAAGCCTCTAATCCCAGCATTAGGCAGACAGAGGCACCAAGATTGCTGCAAATTTGAGGATAGCCTGAACTACATGCATTTCCTATGGAACCAGGGCTACACAGGAAAACCCTGTCTCAAAACCAAGAAACCAAACAACCGCCACAGTAACAAATCCTGTGCAAAGGGTTCTGATGAAGACAACAGCAGCAGCTGGGTAGGCATGGGCTGGGCAGCTCTCCTTCCATCCTCACTGCACACACAGGCCGAAGGGGCTGGCTGTGGCGGCCACTCACACTTCAGTCAGCAGCTTCCTCTTGCGGAGCTCATTCCTTTCCTTCTCAGCCAGCTTCTCAGCCTGGCCGGCCCGGACCAGCTGCAACCGCCTCTGTACTTCATCCTCTACACTATCCACCTGCCACAGGACAAGAGAATGAGGGCGGGTGCCTGCCCGCTCACCCTTTGCCTCCAGCCTGCCTGGCCACGTCCCCGTAGGACTCACCACGCGGAACACCCGGGGCCCGTCGGAGGCGCTCTTGTCCACTCGGATCCACTTGTTGGACATGGCCTTGCTGAAGCCCACCTTGCCGCTGGGCAGTTGCTAGGGAAGTGGGATTGTGATGGGTGCTGTGTTCTAGGGCCGCTTGCACCCCCTCCCTCCCTGGGCCCCAGCCCCGGGCCCTACCATGAGCTCACTTTGCACCAGGCCCTCGGGAGGGATGCTTTTAAACACGCGGGCCTCGTGGCTGCCCTCCCGGGCAATCTCCTCACCCTCGGCAGTCAGCTCCCAGCACTTGGTAGAACGAAGCTCAGCCTCAATGACCTGCGGGGAAATGAGAGGCATGGGTATGTGGTGCTCAAAACCACCACCACCCCACAGCTCTGGGCCAGAGAGGCAAAGACAGCCTCAGAGCTGAAGACATGCCTCAGTAGTCAAGACATGCACTGCTCTTGTACCACATAGGGGGCCCCCACACACTGCTAATCCCAGGGGTCTAACTTCTCCAGCTTCCTAGAACACCTGCAATCACCTGTACAAATGCGCGCACACATGCGCGTGCACACACACACACACACCCGCACACACACACTCTAAATCACAGGGCAGTGGTGGCGCACGCCTTTAGTCCCAGCACTTGGGAGGCAGAGGCAGGTGGAATTCTGAGTTCGAGGCCAGCCTGGTCTACAGAGTGAGTTCCAGGACAGCCAGGGCTATACAGAGAATCCCTGTCATGAAAAACCAAAATAAAATAAAATAAATCAACACCTTTAAACTCAGTAGTAGGGAGGCAGAGGCAGGTGGATCTCTATGAGTTCAAAACCAGCCTGGTCTACTTGGTATACTTATCAAGTACCAGAATAGTCAGGGGTACGAAATGAAACCCTATCTAAAAAATAAATTAAATTCAGAGGGCAACCACAAAGCTGGGTTACGTCTCAACTTTACTACTTTTCATAGGGTGGGGGAAGAGAAAGGACAGAGGAAGGAGAGGGAGAGGGAAGGGCGGAGGGAGAGAAGGCATGTGATCGCAGTTTTGCTTTGCTACATATCCCAAGAGGGATTCAAACGCCTGGAATCTTCCTGCCTCATTTTCCCGTTTTGGGACGATCGGTTGCATACTAATCTTCTTACCAGAAACAATTCTTTTCTTTAGATTTATTCGTTTCTTAAATTTACATGTATGTGTGCGCCTGCATGGGTTCATGGACACCACCTACACTCAGAGCCTAGAGGCCAGGGGGCTTCAGATCCCTCGGAGCTGCGATTACAGGTGGCTTTGAGTTACTTGTGGGTGCTAGGACCCAAACCCAGATGCTATGGAAGAGCAGCCAGTGCTCTTAATCATGGAGCCACATTTCCAGCCCCATAGACAAACTTTTGTTTTGGTTTTGGAGACCAGGTTTCTCTGTGTAGCCTTGGCTATCCTGAAACTTGTTCTCTTGATGAGGCTGACCTCGAACTCAGAGCTCTACTTGCCTAACAAGTGCTGGGGTTGATGGCATGCGCCACCACCAAGCTGGCCCAGACAAATTCTTGTTTTTTGTTTGTTTGTCTTTTTCAAGACAGGGTTTCTCTGTGTAGCCCTGGCTATCCTGGAACTCACTCTGTAGACCACACCAGCCTCGAACTCAGAAATCCACTTGCCTCTCTGCCTGCCAAGTGCTGGGATTAAAGGCGTGCGCCACCACTGCCCGGCAAATTCTTTTTCAGTGCAAGGAATTAGACCTGGGCATGCTGGACTAGCACTCTGCCGCTGAAGCACACCTACGTCTTTGCAATTCCCTTTCCTTCCTGTGTGTGCAGTGTGAACAGGTGCACATGTGCTTGGTGGCGTTCCAAACTCCAGGTTACTGGGCTCAAGAGGCCACGCCCAGCTTCCACGGGAGTGCGTGGATCTGACTTCAGGTCTTATGCCAAGTGCTCGTTCTGACTGAGCCATTTCCCCCAGTCCTGTATTTTAACTGCACATGTATTTCATCATCTATACACAGGCTGCTAAGAGCACTTTATATTTTACAGAAAGGCTTGAACAAATGGCCTTTCTACAATATACCAAAGTACACCCAACTCTAACTCCTAAACAGATGCATTAACTTGTTTAGAATCTAAAGGCTTAATGGCAAAGATCGAGGGAGGAAAATATCTAAGTTTATTTTAAATAATTGGCTGAAAAATAAAGTAGGTACGTCATGAGTTGTATCCCTGGCCCCTAGACCATACTCCTGATCTGTCCTCAACACTGAGAGCTGTAGTGTGTACTGTGTAGTGACACTTGATGGGTCTCTACAATGAGCACCAAAGACCTAAAAACCATGTCAGCATCCTAAGATCATGGCAAGAACTACAGAACAGAGCTGAGGCCTGAACTTGTGCTCAACGATAAACAACCCAGACCTTGGCCTCATGGAGCCTGCTTTCTGCATGGTCCACAAACACCGCCCTGGGCCCCCACCCCCCCATTATCTCTCATTTCTTCATAGTCCATTTGCCAATGCTGGAAGGATGGGCTTCCTTTCTGCTTCTCTTCCTTCCCCTGAATCTTGGGTCACCTGCCTCCCCATGCTAGACACTATGCCCTCCGGCTTGGGGGGTGCCAGCCTCAGCCCTCAGCTTCCCGCCCCAGCTCTTGGTTTAGCCTGGCATTCCTTCTGAAAACTAATACAGAGCATACAATCTGGCTGACTACAACTCCATGATTCTCATGAGGTAAAGACACACAAGCAGGCTGTTCACGGTGGTAAAAGCCTGTAAACTTAGCTGCTGGGAACCTGAGGTAAGGAAAACTCGAAAACTCATACATGGTGAGTTCAAGGCCAGACTGGACAGCGAGAGCCTGTTTCAAAGTTAAGTATCCCAGCATTCGGAAGGCAGAGGCAGGTAGATCTCTGAGCTTGAAGCTAGACTGACCTACATAGTGCGTTACAGCACATGGGGCTAGGTAAAGAGCCCTTGTCTGAAAAACAAAACAAAAACAGGAAAAACCTACCAAAAAATTTAAAAAAGAAAAAGGTACAAAGTGTGGTGGATAGGTACTTCAGTGGTTTAAGAGCAACAGCTCAGCAGAAGACCCAGGTTCAAGTCCCAGCTTACAGGGAGGCTCACAACCGTCTCTAACTTAAGTTCCCACCTTCTCCCGGTCTCCTCCAGCTCGTGGTGCACATAAACTCAGGAAGGCACACATATATACATTTAAAAAAAAAATTCTGAGGGGGGGGGTGATTAGTGGCCTGAGTCTTTTATCCCAGCTCTCTGAAGGCACGTGGATCTTTGTAAATTGGAGGCCAGCCTGGTCCAGACAGCAACTATATTTCAGGGGTGCAGCTTTTGCCTAGCACGCAGGACATAGAGATAAAAGGGAAAACGAGAATCCTACAGAAGCATGTAATTCTGCCCTGATGGTCTCTGCGGCCTGTCATCCCATCAATGCCCTGCCATTGATGTCTTGGGTGCCATCGGTTTCTTCCATTGGACTCGATTCAGTTTCCATCTCCACCGGATCCTGGCTCTCTCCCGCAGCATGAAGTCGATTGTCACAGCTGGTCCTCTGAGCCTTCACATCACTCTGGTCAATTGTGTTTCCCCATTAGATTGCAACCCCTTTCCGGGAGGCGACTTGTCCTGTCACACCCCTACATGTGCCCTGCTTTCGCTTTAATAGACATTAGACGCCTGGGGGACGGAATTGTTCCAGACTTCCCACCAGCGCGCCCCACGGTGCACCTATGAGTGTAATGTTCCCTCGCCATCAGTAATGAGCTACAAGTGTACGAGCGTGGCCGGGCAGCAGCACGCGCCGGACTCACCTCACCCAGAGCTTGGAGGCTCTTCACTGCCCCCACCACCGCCTGGTGCTCCACGCCCAGCTGCGCAGCCAACTCCGCGCTGTCCAGGCCGCCATCAGCTGCCTCCAGCCGCCGCAGCAACAGCTCCAAAACGGGATTATCCCCCATGGCTTCTCCCACAGTGCTTGGCGTGTGCAGGCCGCCGGACGGACTAGGGGGACCGGAACTGGAACCGGAACCGGATGTTGCGATGAGCGTGCGTCGCCATTTTTAACGTGGCGCACAGGGCGACTTGGAAGCTGGCCGTCGCCATCTTAAGTGTGGCAATTGAGACTTAAATGTACCTACGGGATTCAGGATGCTGAACGTAGTTTGACCACAGTGGGCTTTAGTTAACAAGTGAGGTGAATGCCGGGCGGTGGTGGCGCACGCCTGTAATCCCAGCACTTGGGAGGCAGAGGCAGGTGGATTTCTGAGTTCGAGGCCAGCCTGGTCTACAGAGTGAGTTCCAGGACAGCCAGAGCTACACAGAGAAACCCTGTCTTGAAAAACCAAAAAAAAAAAAACAAAAAAACAAAAAAACAAGTGAGGTGAATTTGATAACTTGAAGGGCAAAAGTAGTTTTCTTTGGGGTTTTTTTTGTTGTTGTTTTATAACTTGAGACAGGTCTTCTCTAGCAGAGGTTAGCCTTTGCTCCACATCTGCCTACTTCTCCCAAGAGCTAGGATTGCAGATAAACACTTTAAGGCCTGACTGAAATTAATTCTATCGGTTTCCCCCCCCACCCCCACCCCCGCTAATTTTCATGAAGCCACCATTAGCAGACTCAGATCACTGCCATCCTTCAAGAATTCTGAAAGCACCGGATGGTGGGCTTCTGGCAAGACCAGGCTGGCCGTGAACTCAGAAATCCACCTGCCTCTGCCTCCCAAGTGCTGGGATTAAAGGTGTGTGCCACCACTGTCCGGCGTATGTGTGAGGTTTCTGTCTGTATATATGTCTATGTACCACGTGTGTGCACGGTGGCCTCAGAGGTCAGCAGATGGTCATTAGACCACATGGGTTCTGGGAATTGAACCATGGTCCTATTCAAGAGGACTTAACAGCTTAATACTTAACACTTAACAAGTGCTCTTAAGAGCTGAGGCGTCTTTCCAGTGCCTGACCTTCAAATGTTCACTTCTTTTACATTTTCAAAAGGAATGTGGGTAGGAGTCACACACACGTTTAGGGAAGAGGGATTCACTTGAGACAGTTGCAGAGCCTGCTGACCTGCATGGAGTACGTCAGGGTTTTTAAGTTCTTCCTAAAATTCATAATGTAGCTACAATATAAATCATATCTTCTACTTCACAAGAGAAAAAATGAGGTTCAGGAGCAAGAGTGTCAAGCTGCAGGGAGTTGGTAGATATAACCAGAAGAATTAAACCCTGCCAGCTTCTCTGTGCCCTCAAGATCCATGCGATGATATCACATGGACATTTCTTACAAACGAAGTCATAGTTGGGGGCTGGGAGTGGGGTGAGGGAGGGAGAGAGGAAGGTGTGTGTGTGTGTGTGTGTGTGTGTGAGAGAGAGAGAGAGAGAGAGAGAGAGAGAGAGAAGTGTGGGGCATACAACTTTAATTGAAGCACTCACGTGCAGAAACAGACAGATCTCCAACGTCAAGTCCAGCCTAGTCTACAGAGTGAGTTCCAGGACAGCCAGGGCTACACAGAGAAACCCTGTCTGGGGGTGGGATGGGGGGGAGACAATTGTAAAAGGTTTCTGAATATGCAGTGACCAAATTAATTAATTAAAAATCAAATGCAGTGAGTTCAAGGTGTCTCTGGAAGCTCTTGGCTATGTTGGGTGATATAGTCATGGCAACCTCTTTGTTGGTTGGCTGTTTTTGCTTTTGTTTTTAGCAAGGTCTCTCAATATGCATGTGTGTGTGTGTGTGTGTGTGTGTGTGTGTGTAAATGTAGACACTTGCATACCATAGCACAGGTGTGGAGGTCAGAGGACAACTTTTGGGCCTCACGTAGTATCTTCTTCCACCCTGAGGTATAATTTAGTTCCTCAGGCTTTAGCCAAAAACACTTGTACCCACTGTGCCATCTTACCAGCCCGATCCTTCGTTCTGAATGGGAAACATGCACACTGTGGTGTCACTTCCTGTCACTCCACACAGTGCTCAGTAAATACTGCCTGGTTTACCAAAACTTACTCAAGATTGAGACTATACTATATGTTGTGTTTTCATTATTTGTACAAAAGTTTTTTTGCTCTGGTAGAAACATAATGTCTTGGCATTTAAACAGAGGCTTTTAAAATATTTAAAAATTTTTATTTTTATTATTTTAAATTAATGATCTGTATGTATGTCTGCGTTTGCATGAGAGTGCAGGTGCCCAAGGCGGCCAGAGCTCCGGATCCCTGCAGCTCCACTTGCCTTTGCTTATCAATCACTGAATACGGCTGCGGTAAACAGAACACTAGTCCTCTGAAAGAGAAGCGAGTGCTCTGGTTTATATCTTTACTTGAAGACAGGCTCTCTATGTAGATCGGCTGGTCTGGAACTCACAGAGATCCACCCTCCTCTACCAAGTGCTGGTACAAAAGGCATATACTTCCACATCATGTGATTTATTTCTGTGTGTGTTTGTGTATGTGTGTCTGCCTGTCAGTCTGTGTGGGGATATGTGCACATAAATGCAGGTGCCTAACAAGGCCAGAGGCACTGGGTCCCTGTAGGTGGAGACAGGAGTTTATGTGCATCTCAATAGAATCTAGAATCTGAACTTGAGTCTTCTGCAAGAGAACAAGTTCTCTCCCCACCTTCTCTGTTTTGTTTATATGTGCTTATTATATATATAATACACACATTTTTGTGGGGGGGATTGAGACAGGGTTTCTCTGTGTAGTCCTGGCTGTCCTGGAACTCACTCTGTAGACCAGGCTGGCCTCGAACTCAGAAATTCACCTGCCTCTGCCTCCCAGGTGCTAGGATTACAGGCGTGCGCCACCACCACCCGGCGAATACACACATATTATATATGCTATATATTGTATATAATATAATGTACACACATCATATTATATATACATAATATAACATGTATATTATACATATATACATTATATATTATACACACATATACATTATATGTATAATATACACATGTAATATTATATATGTATGTCATATATATTATGAGTTTTGCTTGCATGTATGCAAATCACTTGCATGCAGTGGCAGCAGATGAAAAGGGGGCATCAGATCTTCTGGAACTGGGGTTACAGTTGTGAGCCACTATGTGGGTGCTGGTCCTCTGCAAGAGCAACAAGCACTGGTAACTCCTACGCCATTGCTCTAGCTTTAGAGAACAACAGCTTAGCCAGACGGTGGTGGCACACGCCTGTAATCCCAGCACTTGGGAGGCAGAGGCAGGCAGATTTCTGAGTTCAAGGCCAGCCTGGTCTACAGAGTGAGTTCCAGGACAACCAGGGCTACACAGAGAAACTCTGTCTCAAAAAAAAAAAAAGAAAAGAAAACAACAGCTTTTAACATTTTCCTATCAATCTCCGTGATAGCAAACTAGTGTACCTCTGGTTGTATTGTATTAGAAGTCTTGATTTTTAAAATTTTTCTTTGGGCTAGGTGGTAGCAGTATAGGACTCTAACACCAGCCCTTGTGAGGCAGAGACAGGCCAGCCTGGTCTAGTCTACAAAGCAAGTTCTAAGAAAAACCCTGTCTTAAAAAACAGAAAAATAAGCCGGGCGTGGTGGCGCATGCCTGTAATCCCAGCACTTGGGAGGCAGAGGCAGGTGGATTTCTGAGTTCGAGGCCAGCCTGGTCTACAGAGTGAGTTCCAGGACAGCCAGAGCTACACAGAGAAACCCTGTCTCGAAAAAAGCCCAAAAAAAACAAAAACAAAAAACAAAAAACAAACAAACAAACAAACAAACAAAAACCACAAATGGTTCCTTGGAGCCTAGGTTGGAGAGATGGCTGAGAGTGTGATCACTGGATGATCTTCCAGAGGGCCCAGGCTCACTTCCCAGCACCCACACGGTGGCTCACAGGATCCATGACTCCAGTTTCTGGGAATTCGGTGCCCTCGGAAGTCAGAAGAAGGTCCTGGATCGTATGTAGCCAGAGCATGTGCTCAGGGGTTGAAGGTGTTTACTGCGTTCTAAGAGCTGTGGGAACTCCCTCAATCATGATTACCTAGCATACTTTATCCACAAGCCTGCCAGACCCATTGCTTCATGCTTACAGCAAACCATGAAGGGGGCCTTTGTGCTGAGCACAAAGTTAACCCAATTGAAGCTGGTGAGAGGAAACGAGGTAAGGGGAAAGCCTCTGTACAATTGACGGACGGGGGACCATGTAAATGTGGCTGGTTGCAGTTAGGTAGTCAAGGTCTATGGCAAAGAACTTCAGCTCGAGCTCGAGCGCGCGCGCACACACACACACACCCGCACCTTAAAAAATGTTAAAAAAAAAAAACTTAAAAATGTAGGTTCGGGCTGGAGAGATGGCTCAGTGGTTAAGAGCACTGACTGCTCTTCCAAAGGTCCTGAGTTCGAATCTCAGCAACCACATGGTGGTTCACAACCCTCTGTACAGCAACAGTGTACTCATAAATAAATCTCTTAAAAAAATGTAGGTTCATTTGAAAAACACGTTTGGGGCTGGAATAATGGCTCAGTGGGTTAAGAGCACTTGTTGCTCTTCCAGAGGACCCAGGTTCTCAGCACCCACATGGTAGATCATAACCACAGGTAACTGATTCCAGGGGAGCTGATGTCCTCTTCTGGTTTTGTGGGCACTAGGCATGTGCGTGGTATGCATACATGGCAGCATGTATGTAAAATAACAATAAATTTTAAAAGTCAAGAAGAAGAAAAGCTGAGCCTCATGATACACACTTTTTTAAAGATTTATTATATATAATATATATTACATATTACACACACACACACACACACATATATATATATATGTGTGTGTGTGTGTGTGTGTGTGTGTAAGCACACTGTAGCTGTCGTCATACACTCCAGAAGAGGAAGTCAGATCTCCTTATGGATGGTTGTGAGTCACCATGTGGTTCCTGGGATTTGAACTCAGGACCTTCGGAAAAGCTGTCAGTGCTCTTAACTGCTGAGCCATCTCTTTAGCCTATGATACACATCTTTAATCCCAGCAGAAGCAGGGAATCTCAGTTCCAGGCCAGCCTGGTCTACATATATATCAAAGTCTGTCTCAAAGTGGGAAAATGGCTAGATAATCGTAGAATTTAGCTTAACATTTAGAAAAAACAAACAAACAAACAAACAAACCAAACCAGAGTAACTCTTGAAAGGGCAAGACATGCGTCCAAGATCTCAAGGCCAGTCCTGGCAATTTAGTAAGACCCACATCTCAAAAATATAAAAACACACATAATTTTTTAGAAAGGCTGGCATCTTGGTCAACTTTTTGTTTGTTTTTTGTTTTTCGAGACCCGGTTTCTCTGTATAGCCCTGACTGTCCTGGAACTCACTCTGTAGACCAGGCTAACCTCAAACTCAGAAATTTTCCTTCCTCTGCCTCCCAAGTGCTGGGATTGAGGGCGTGCACCACCACTGCCCAGCTTATAGATGATTTTTTTTAAATGTGCATTGGTGTTTTGCCTGCATGTGTGAGGTTGTCAGATCCTCTGGAACTGGAAATACAATCATGAGCTGCCATGTGGTACTGGGGATTGAACCTGGGTCTTCTGGGAGAGCAGCCAGTGCTCTTAACAACTGAGCCATCTCTCCAGCCCCATTTATGTCACTCTTAGTTTATTAAATTGGTTAAATATTAAACAAACTACTTAATATTCCTGTCCTTCCATGTTCCTGATGGGTGTAAATGAACGCAGTTTGTTGTCAATACTGTGTCAATACATGCACATAGTATTTGGTAACAACAATCTTTTTTTTTTTTTTTTTTTGGTTTTTCGAGACAAGGTTTCTCTGTGTAGTCTTGGCTGTCCTGGAACTTACTCTGTAGACCAGGCTGGCCTCGAACTCAGAAATCCGCCTGCCTCTGCCTCCCAAGTGCTGGGATTACAGGCGTGTGCCACCACGCCCGGCTGGTAACAACAATCTAAGAATGGACCATACTTCAGACTTTTTTTCCAATATGGGAATAGAACGCAAAACCTCATGCTTTGCTAAACAAGGGCTCTGTCACAGAGGCGTACATCCCCAGTCAGTCCTGAGACACTCTCAGAAATATCATTTGCTGCTGTTACACATCATCTCTAGCACTCCCTGATCCCAGCTCTATAGCGAAGTCTTGGATTCAGGTTTCATTGATTTGGCCCCTTTCTCCTCAGCTTCACATAATTTGTTTTTCCCCAAGGATTTTTTTTTCTTTTGTGACAGGGTCTCACTATATAACTCTGGCTGTCCTAGACTGCCCTAAGCACACCAGGCTGACCTGGAACTCAGAGATCCACTAGAACCTGGGCCATCCTAACGCTGGGATTAAAGGTGTGCTACCATACCTGATTTTCTTAATTAAAAAAGTGACTATAGTGTGTGCGCTCGAGTGCCTGCATTACAACATGTGTATGGAGGTCAGAGGGTCTCAGCCCTAACCATCCACCTTATCTACACAGGGCTTCTCTTGAGAAGTTCTTCTTTCCTGCTGGGTTGCACGCTATCTGGTCAAGAGCTCCTGGGTGATTCTCATGTTCCTGCCTGCTGTCCTGCTGAAGTATGCTGGGCTTACAGTTGTACACAATTGTTTTTTTTTTTTTTTTAATTTTTAAATTTTACTTTATTTGTAAAGGTGTTTTGCCTGCACATATGTCTCTGTACCATTTGCACATCATTTGATGCCCACAGAAGAGTGCTTCAGATCCTCTGAAACTGGAGTTACAGATGGTTTTGATGCTTCATGTGAGTGCTGGGAATAGGACTAGGGTTATTCGGAAGAACAGCCAGTGCTCCAAAACAATCTCTCCAGTCCCTTCTTTCATTGTGTTGAAGCAGGGTCTCACGTAGTCCAGGCTGGCCTCAAACTCACTACGTAGCTGGGAATTTCATTGAACTTTTTGTCCCTGCATCACTCACCTTCTTGAGTACTATGACAAAGTAGAAGGCATCAAGCATGAGTGTCAGTGGCACAGGACTGGAGGGAGGGTCAGTCACTGGTCTGTCAAGATCAGGTTGGACTTGGGTGTCCTCCAGAGGGACCTTCACCAGCAATGCTTAGTTCTGTACACTGCCTGGGGAACGGGGTGGGGCGCCAACTTCTAGACTTCAAGTGTCATTACTGGTCTGAGTTCCTCTCACAGCGAAGGAAGCACGCCATTTTTGCAAGGATTCCTTCTGCGCAGTTCATAGTCCGTTTCAGTGTTCCCTATTCCTGTTTGGGAACATCTCCCATCCCCCACCCCCTACAGGTACTGTCCTTCCTGGAGCAGCAGACAGGGAGCTGGTCAGAGTCACATAATTTCAGTCAGAGGACTCCAGATCCAAGGGTCCTGCTTATCTCCCCTAGAACTATCACCGTAGCCATCTGTGTCCTTTTTCCTCTTCAAACGGCACCCCTTGCCTTCTGCTTATAGCCGTTTAATTGCAAAAGCCAAGCCGTTTGTGGGAGACCACAAGAAGAGTCTCCTTTCATTCTCCAATTTGAGAGGAAAAAAAAAACCCTACCTCTCATCCAAGAAAACAGGCTTACAGTCACACCTCTGAGACCTCTGTGTTTCCTGCTCTCAAACCCTGGATAACCCTAAAAGGTTTAAAAGTATTTCTGTCAGATAGCTCAGGGTCACCCCTGTTGGCTTCTGAAATTTCAGAGAGGCGAAATGACTTGTATGTCACACAGGAGTCTTGACAGGCTGCCAGGGAACCACGGGACAAGAGGAGAAAGCTGGTACGTTCTCAATGGCCTGAACGTCTGTGGAACCAGAATGCAGCGAAACCCCAGGATCCGGGCTGGCCCTTGACCTTATCCTGGATAGGAAAAGCTCGCCATCGGTGGGCGTTCCCTAAGTGCAGGATAGATGGAGCGTGAAAGTTGCAAAGAATCCTTGCTTCTTCCCCCTGACCGGAGAGGACGGGAAAAGGCCGAAGCTGAGGACCTGTCTCAGTCCCGCACGCACGGTTAACACCTGGTATGGCTCGCGCGGATTCTTTAAACGACTCCTAAGCGAGCTAGGGACTCTCACCAGCAAGGGCGGGGTTGGGCTGAGGTCCAGTCACGTGACCGCGCCTGAGTGGGCTCGCGGCCCCCACCCCACCAGGGGGCGTCCCCCACAACGCGTGGTCGACCCTCATTGGCCCATAATGCGACCAATAGAAATCGGCCATCTGGGATCCCAGCGTTCCGAGCCACAGCCTAACTTGCTGAGCCGACTAGGATGCAATGAGAAGGGACGGCTGTAGGTCTAAACCAGTCAAAAGGTCCGAGGGGCGGGCTCAGCGGCCGTGTTAGGTTCGGCTGAGAGGTAGGTGAATATAAATTGGAGCGGCGGTGGCCGCGTCCGTCAATACCGCAGAGCCGCTGCCTGACGATCGTTTTAAAGGGCCCGTGTGCCGCCGCCCCCTCGGCCCGCCATGCTCCTTTCGGTGCCGCTCCTGCTTGGCCTCCTCGGCCTGGTCGCCGCAGACCCTGCCGTCTATTTCAAAGAGCAGTTCTTGGACGGAGGTAAGGTCTCGGCCCGCCTCGAGGCCGCCTTAGCGGCTGCTGGGCCCCGAGACCTCGGCTGCCTCGTCGTGTGTAATGTAATTACCGTTCAGAGGGCCAACACCGTGGCCCCGGGGGGGACTAGAGCCGCGGGCGGTTCCATTTGTGCGTCCTTTGGGGACGAGGAAGGCGCAGCGGTTTCCCGCGCCCGGAGTTAGGGTTCGTCCAAGGACCTGAAGCCGATCGAGGTGTCAAGTTTGAGGTTGGGATGGGAATCCCCTTCCCCACCCCCACCTGCTTGTAGCTCCTGACAGACGTTGGTTATGGGGGCGGGGGTCGGACGGCTCTGCCGATCTGACTATGCCTTTCCCTTTCAGATGCCTGGACCAACCGCTGGGTCGAATCCAAACATAAGTCCGATTTCGGCAAATTTGTCCTCAGTTCTGGCAAATTTTACGGGGACCAGGAGAAGGATAAAGGTAGGAGGGAGTGGGTGCTCGGATTCAGGACAACTTCCTGGAGGAAGCTGTAGTCAGCACGCACGGCTTGTTGGGGCTTTTCCCAGGAAGACGGGAGCCAAGGACAGGTGGAGGAAGGAAGGGAGGTCAGCCGTGCCCCTCGAGGTCTAGGGTCTTCGGGGTCCACCTGACGACAGTCCCATTTCATCACAGGGCTGCAGACAAGCCAAGATGCCCGATTTTATGCACTGTCCGCTAGATTCGAACCCTTCAGCAACAAGGGCCAGACACTGGTGGTACAGTTCACCGTGAAGCATGAGCAGAATATCGACTGTGGGGGCGGCTACGTGAAGCTGTTTCCGAGTGGCTTGGACCAGAAGGACATGCATGGAGACTCAGAATATAACATCATGTTTGGTGAGGGTGCCCCCCTGAGAAGCCAGTGCTGACCTCTGCCGGTTATATAGTGGGTGCAGACTGAAACCCTTTATAACCGGAATGCTGATCATCATATCAAGGAAAGCACTTGAATGATGATTTTTGTCCCGAAGGGGAAACTAAAGGGTTTACTTTAATAGTTGGTGTACTCCATTAGTTGTAGATTTACATTGTTCATTTGTATGATATTTTCTACATGTTTCTTTTTTTTTTTTTTTTTTTTTTTTTTTTGGTTTTTCGAGACAGGGTTTCTCTGTGTAGTCCTGGCTGTCCTGGAACTCACTCTGTAGACCAGGCTGGCCTCGAACTCAGAAATCCGCCTGCCTCTGCCTCCCAAGTGCTGGGATTAAAGGCGTGCGCCACCAACGCCCGGCTTTTCTACATGTTTCTTAATTTTAGAAATGATGCTAATGACAGGGTCTAAAGATCACTGAAACATCTCCTGAGCATGTGCATATTTTTTATGTACTCGCGAGTATGTAGGGCTGTACTGGTGTGAAGGTTAGAGGGCAACTTTGGAAATCTTTTGTCATCTGGGTTCCAGGATCAAATTTGGCTTGTCAGGCTTTTGGCAAGTACCTAATTTATCACTGAGCCATTTGCTGACCCCAGAATGGTAATCTTTTCAGATTTGTAGTCTTTATTGCCTTTAATGGGTGCATTGAAGTCAGGTGTATTTCAGTTGCTGAACTGTTAAGACTTTGTAGAGAACCTGTCTCAAAAAAAATGTGTGTGTGTGTCAGATGTTTATTTCTGGATATCTATGGCAGTGTACATGTGTAATTCCAGCATTCAGACCACTGAAGTAGATCAGTACTTTCAAGGCAGCTTCAGTTAAATGTAACAGTATCCTCCGTCAAAAACAAAATAAGAGCTGGAGATACAGTTCAGTGGTTTCAAGGAACTCAAAAGTTCAGTTCCCAGCATTCATAGAGTACCTTGTGACTCCAGTGCAGTCTCCCGGGTGTGCATGGTATACATACATGCATAAATAGATGAGGTAGGTCTGCCTTCCCAGAGGAGCAGAGCCCGCCATCACCTGCATATGCTTCTTTCATAGGTCCGGACATCTGTGGTCCTGGCACCAAGAAGGTCCATGTCATCTTTAACTACAAGGGCAAGAACGTGCTGATAAACAAGGATATCCGGTGTAAGGTGTGCCTGGGGGAGTCGTTAAATGGCTGTCATGGGAGGGCCGGGCCTCCTGGTGGGAGGGACTGCTCACCTCCTTCCCTCTTCAGGATGATGAATTCACACACCTATACACACTGATTGTGCGGCCAGACAACACCTATGAGGTGAAAATTGACAACAGCCAGGTGGAGTCAGGCTCCTTGGAGGATGATTGGGACTTCCTGCCACCCAAGAAGATAAAGGATCCAGATGCTGCCAAGCCAGAAGACTGGGATGAACGAGCCAAAATTGATGACCCCACAGATTCCAAGCCTGAGGTTAGTGTTGGGACAGTAGCTCCACCTCCGTCATAGAGTGGGGGACACCTGAGTCCACTCTGACTTCCATGTGCACTCCTAGGACTGGGACAAGCCAGAGCACATCCCGGACCCTGATGCTAAGAAGCCTGAGGACTGGGATGAAGAGATGGATGGAGAGTGGGAACCACCAGTGATTCAAAATCCTGAATACAAGGCAGGCTTGAGGGCTGGGTGTGGCTTCCTTGGGTGTTAGGATTAATGCTGCACTGCAGAACAAAACAAGATATAGGCCTTGGGGTCCTGGGCAGGCAGGGTTGCTGGTGTACTGTGGGGTGTGTCACCTCTCTATTCATCTGCTTCTCTTCTACAGGGCGAGTGGAAGCCACGTCAAATTGACAACCCAGATTACAAGGGTACCTGGATACACCCAGAAATCGACAACCCTGAGTATTCCCCCGATGCGAACATCTATGCCTATGATAGTTTTGCTGTCCTGGGCCTAGATCTCTGGCAGGTGAGACATAGGAAAGACGAGGGTTCCTGGCAGACCTCAAGTAGTCAGGATCATACTGGTTGATCTGGAGGGAAGAACAGGCAGAGGCACCAACCCTGTGGTGTTCAAATTCTGAAATTTTCCATTTAACGAGGCATTTTCTGTTGTATCTCCTTTTCTTACTAACAAAAAAATGTTGGTTTATTGTTTGTTTTTTGTTTGGTTGTTGTTGTTGTTTTTTTTTTTTTTAAATACAAGGTTTCTCTGTGTAGTCCTGGCTGTCCTGGAACTCACTCTCACTCTGTAAACCAGGCTGGCCTCGAACTCAGTAATCCACCTGCCTCCCAAGTGCTGGGATTACAGGCGTGCGCCACCACGCCCAGCTGGTTTATTGTTACTAAAGCATTTTTTATCTGTGTGGGTATGCATTAGTCAGAGGAAAACTTATTAGAGAAGTTGGTTCTCCTCACCATGTGAGTCCTAGGAATCAACTCTGGTCATTAAAAAAAGTGCCTATATTTGCTGAGCTGTGTCTGGCCCCACTGAGCACCTGTCTGCGGGGCTACTTGGCATGTGCTCATCCTTTGACAGAGTGCACTTGCAAAATCAGTTCATCCCAGGTATAGCTCTGCTCACTGCCCACCCTGGCTCCATAACAAAATAAGACTTGAAAAAACATTGGTAGTGAGTTTTTGTCGTTGGTGTTTTCTGTGCCTGGGCCAGTTCTTGGCATGAGTTGAAAAAGAGTCCCCAGAATGCCTGTTTTACAGAGGAAGTAGTGTGGAAAGTGAAGCCAGTAGTCCAGGTCATTAGAGAGTGAGTTCTGGAAGCATGGTTTCTAAACTGCAATGTCCCCAGTGTCTCGGCCCGTCCCACCTCCCAGCCAGGCAGGGAGGTCTTGGTGTATGTGTGGTGTGCACTGACTGGCCTGAAGTCCTTTACTCTTGCCTGCGTCCTCAGTGCACCAATAGCTGCCCACCCCATTGTCTTTTTTAACATAATCTCACTATAATCCTGTTGGAACTCCACAAGTAGTCTCTGCCTTCTCAGGGCTAGGATCTAAGGCATGTCTTACCACGTCCTCAGTGCACCAATAGCTGCCCACCCCATTGTCTTTTTGAACATAATCTCACTATAATCCTGTTGGAACTCCACAAGTAGTCTGTCTCTGCCTTCTCAGGGCTAGGATCTAAGGCATCTTACCACACCTGTTTGGTGGATTCAGAGACCAGGAAAGGTGGGAATAAAGGCCTGCCCAGCCGGAAGTCACTGCTGACCACCTGCCTTTCCACTCTCTCCCAGGTCAAGTCTGGTACAATCTTTGACAACTTCCTCATCACCAATGATGAGGCCTATGCAGAGGAGTTTGGCAACGAGACGTGGGGTGTCACCAAGGTGGGTCAGAGGTCTTTGTTTACTGTAGGGGTCGTCTGGGAGGATTGGCAGGCAGCTGAGATACTGAAAGGTGAGGTGTTGAAAGATGTGGTTGGCTGGTCCTCACAGGCCGCAGAGAAGCAAATGAAGGACAAGCAGGATGAGGAGCAGAGGCTTAAGGAAGAAGAGGAAGACAAGAAGCGCAAAGAGGAAGAAGAGGCTGAGGATAAGGAGGATGAGGATGACAGAGATGAAGACGAAGACGAAGAGGATGAGAAGGAGGAAGATGAGGAGGATGCCACTGGCCAAGCCAAGGATGAGCTGTAGAGGCCACACCACCTGCCTCCAGGGCTGGACTGGGCCTGAACACCCTGCCGCAGAGCTGGCTGCTCCCAATAATGTCTCTATGAGACTCAAGAACTTTTCATTTTTTCCAGGCAGGTTCAGATCTGGGGTGGATTCTGATTTTGTTCCCCTGCCTCCCCCATTACTCCCCCCCCCCTTTTTTTTTTACTGGTGTTGTCTTTAATTCTCCTTCAGCCCTCACCTGGCTTCTCATTTTTGAATCAACATCTTTTCCTTCTGTCCCTTTTTCCATCTCTTGGTCACTACCCTCCAACTCTAGGAACAGGGGTATGGAGGAGAAGCCCTAGGCTTGAGATTTCATCTGCTCTCCTTCCTGGGTCTCAGAGGAGGGCAGGAGAAGGGGGTGGTGTTTTCCCTCCCCCCAGCACTGAGGAAGAATGGGGCTCTTCTCGTCCCCTTTCTCCCTTGCCCCCAGGACTGGGCCACTTGTGGGGCAGCCAGTTCTAGCACAGCTCACACTGAGAGTGTAAGAACTACAAACAAAATTTCTATTAAATTAAGTTTTGTGTCTTCCCTATTGTGTCTCCTTCTCTGGGAGGATATATATCAGGGAGTCAGAGTGCCCCTTTTCAGCTTCTGTTTCAGCTGTTGGAGTTAGAGTCTCACAGAAATGACATGGGTGCATTATGTATCCTATAGTCTCAAACTAAATGGGAGAGTAGCTATCAGGTCTTGATCCTAAACTCCAACAGACATATAAGTTTTGATTCTAGCACAGACCTCATTGAACTGCTGACTAGAAGTTAGTGATCATTGGGGCAGATATTTGAACCCAAATCTTAGCCATCTTTGGTCAAAATGGGATGGATCTCTTGGCCTGACTACACAGAATAACCATGCAAATTGAAACTTCACATTAGTGGGGTGTGTGCTGATAGATCATTTTATAGTCAAAGGAACTAAGTTCAGAGATAGTGACCCACGTTCCCCGAGGGCCTGTGTTTCCAGGACTGAGCTGATAGGGATGGATCCCAGGACCGGGTTTGTAGTTCAGTTGGAGATGCACCTGCATGCCCTGTGCTCCATCCCCACCATGTAGAAAAAGAGACTCACTACTGGGTCTCAAGGCCACCCTATAACCCTGGCATGTAGGCTGAAGGAGGAGCAGGAGGAAGCCTGTGTTCTTAGAAGAAAGTTGTGATAAAGCCCTCCACAATTCTGAAGGAATCCAGGCCCCAGGGGAGGGAGGCAGGCCTTGGGTAGTTGGCTGGTCAATGGTGTGAACAGAAACATTGGGCAAAGCAAGCCCCAGAGGATGGTGATGTTTGCCATGTTCTGTTTACTGAGTCCCTTAAGTCACCCTTGAGGAGCTGCCCCAGCCTGAGTCTTGACATTTTCATTTTTTGGTATGAGAGGGTTGTCTAAGGCTTCATGAAAATACCCCTTCCCCTACAAAAACCTGGGTACCTTAAGGGTGTAAGTAAGGGAGGAAAATATATGGAAGGGAGATTTACTTAATGTGAAAGAACCTTGAGAATGTTTGGGATATTTGGATGAACAGGTTGGACATTTCAGGATTACAGAGAGGGGATTCGAACTAGAAGTGTAAGTTTATTCCAAAAATTAAGATGGCCCTTGAAAATGGGGTCACAAAGTTCCCCTCTCTACGTTAAGATTGATGTTCACAGTGCTCTGCTGGATTTCTTTTAGTTTGGCCAGATCTGAATTGGGTCACTTGAAACAGGCAGAATGTACGAAAAATAATGTAGGAGCAGAAATCTACAACCAACACCTAAAAAACTTAGTAGTCCTCAGAAACCATTTGTGGACACACATGACATCACTGTTAACGGGCATGACGTCACCAAGGCAACGTGATGCTGGAGCCCACAGTAAAAGCGCACAAAGCTAAGTTTGCGCATGCCTAAGGTAAGGTGTTGCCGCGCATGCTCTAGAGGTCGAGGAGGGTGTCGCGGGCGCTGCACACTTGCTCCGGAAGTGCTTGGCGCGCGGCGCGGCTCGGCGCTAAAGATGGCGGCGGCGTGAGTTGCATGTTGTACGAGGATCCCGGGGCTGCCGCATTGCTCCGGCCCCGCCATGGCCGTCACCATCACACTTAAAACGTTGCAGCAGCAGACCTTCAAGATCCGCATGGAACCTGACGAGACGGTGCGGGCCGGAGCCCGGGGGCGGGAGCGACCGGGTGCCGGGGTGGGTGGGGGCAGGGAGGCCGGGATCCAACGGGAGGGGCGGAGAGGACAGCGCGGCCGGGCCCTGCCCTCCCCCCAGCGGCTCGACCTCCTCGGATCCCCCCCGATCGGCCCTGCCCTGCCCCGGCGGCTCGGGCGCTGTTCCCAGGCCAGTCCCAGGGAGTTCCCAGGTCCGGCTCCCGTGTCAGCTGCGGGCTGCGCGTTCCCAGCCTGCAAGCTGCTCAGGTGGCACAGTTTGCCGTCAGTGCCCAAGAGGTGCCGACTGGGGACTACAATGATGATGATGATAATAATAAATGGTCTTAATCTTAATAGTTTTGGTGGTCCGTGTTTGTTGGCCGTTTATTCTTTACCAGTCATTGAGCATTTTTAGTGTCATCTTGCTGAATCTGCAAAACAGTGTTGTGGTTTGGGACTCCTGACTTTCCCCTTTTGACAACCACGGAGTTTAGGACCTTTGCCATGGTCATAGCAAATAATGGCAGTGACAGGATTTTTTTTTCTTTTTTCCATTTCATGTAACAGCAGCCAAACATGCTGTATGAACTTTTGCTTGGTTTTGCTTTTTGAGATTGGGGTCTGGTCTTGTTAATCCATTGTGTCCCTTAACTTCTGGGCCCATGTGATCCTTCTTTCCTTAACCTCCGAGTAACTGATATTGCTGTCTTGGGCCACCTCCCCTGAACCTTCTCAAAACATACCATGTGGCCACTGGTAGACTCTCAGTGAAGTCTAGGCACGGTAGTCATGTCCATAATCTCCGAAGATGGGGATTACCTTGAGTTCTAGGCCAGCCTGGAGTACAGAATAAAATCCTGTTCCAAAAATGGAGAGAGGAAAGACGTCCTCGATAAGTACAGAAAAGTTACTGTTGAGGCCAGCGCCGGCTAGACCTTTTCATTTCCTTATTACCTCTGCCCCTCCAACCACATCCCATCTGAAATACAAGTTTGCTTTCTTCTCACATCAGAATCTGCTCCATGAGAGCAGTGAGTTGAGTTTTGTTCTGTTCCACAGGCCTCTGTAAAACAAGTTGTAAAAAGGCTTGGGGATGGAACTCTTGTAGAGCACTTAGTATATACCAACCCTGGGGGCCCACCCCCACACCGTCACTACCATTACACACACACAATGAGTAGTTTCGGTGTCTGGCATGTACTAGACTGCTGTCAGCTTGCTAGATTGAATAGGAATCTCATAGGATTGAGAGCAAAGCTTTTTCTCTAAGCAAAAGGGGGGAGGGAATCTAAGGTTTTGCGATGGTCATTTTGTTTTATCCTATTTGAAATAGGGTCTCGCTATATAGTCCTGGCTAGCCTGGAACTCAAAGTGATCCACTTGTCTCTCCAAAGTGCTGGGATTAAAAGTGTACCTGGACTTCACTGAGGGTATCTTAGTGTATTAGTGCTATTTATGAACACACACACCATACTATTACAATTCTGTGTTTAATACTTGTACTCCTTACTCTAGGTGAAGGTGCTGAAGGAGAAGATAGAAGCTGAGAAGGGTAGAGATGCTTTCCCTGTGGCTGGACAGAAACTCATCTATGCTGGCAAGATCTTGAGTGACGATGTTCCCATCAAGGAATACCATATAGATGAGAAGAACTTTGTGGTTGTCATGGTGACCAAGGTGGGGAGATTAGCTGGGAAGCTGACAAAGAGCTTGTATGCCCAGGAGAGATTAGCCATAGGCAGGGTGGGGCCGTGATGGGGCAGGGTGGCGAGGCTTGATAGGGATGCCACTGCTGCCTGATCCCTTTTTCTCGTCACAGGCCAAGGCTGGCCAGGGTACCCCGGCACCCCCAGAGGCCTCCCCCACGGCTGCCCCGGAGCCCTCCTTACCTTTCCCTCCAGTCCTGGCATCAGGCATGTCTCATCCTCCACCTACCAGCAGAGAGGACAAGAGCCCGTCAGAGGAGTCAGCCACCACCGCGTCTCCAGAATCCATTTCTGGGTAAGGAAAGGGCTTTACCTGTCCCTGCCTTCCTGCACCTTCCAGTACCCACCTGTGTGGTCCCAGGCACTTGCGGGGAGGGCAAGCCACCAGAAGCCAGGGTCCGATTTCTCTCTCTTGAATTTGCAGCTCTGTTCCCTCTTCAGGTAGCAGCGGGCGAGAGGAAGACGCAGCTTCCACATTAGGTGGGTGGGTGGTCCTCAGGGCGGAGGGGACTGGAAGCCCCAGCCATCAGCCGTTGACAGCCTGTCTGGGTCTGGGAGGGTTTGGGAGCTGCCCTTGTGTGCTTCTGGTGACCCCCAGCCCTGCTGCTCCCTCCACAGTGACTGGCTCTGAGTATGAGACGATGCTGACTGAGATCATGTCCATGGGCTACGAGCGGGAGCGGGTTGTGGCCGCATTGAGGGCCAGCTACAACAACCCCCACCGGGCTGTGGAGTACTTGCTCACGGTGAGGGGGCCACCACCACTGCCTCCTGGGAGTCTCCAGGTCTCGGTGCCTCAACAGGCAATGGAGGTGGAACCTACCCCATAGGCGTTTGTGTGTTGAGTGTTGCCATTGAAGTCTGCCCAGAGAGGCTGGACAGAGGACGTGGAGGGCAGGGATGAGACCTTCCTGTCCTGGCAGGCTGTTCACTTGGGAGAGGGGAAGTGGGTCTGTTTGAAAGAACTAAACAACGGGACCCCTGACAGGGAATTCCAGGAAGCCCTGAGCCTGAACATGGTTCTGTCCAGGAAAGCCAGGCACCTGAACAGCCGGCCACAGAAGCAGGTGAGCGGGCTGGGTAGTGTCCTTGTGGGCATCTGCAGTCTGGATCCAGGAGCCCCTGCAGGGTCTGACCACACTTCTTCCTGCCACTAGCAGGGGAGAACCCCCTGGAGTTCCTGCGGGATCAGCCTCAGTTCCAGAACATGCGGCAAGTGATTCAGCAGAACCCGGCGCTGCTGCCCGCTCTGCTCCAGCAGCTGGGCCAGGAAAACCCTCAGCTCTTGCAGGTGCGGCCCAGGGCGAGGGAACTGAGACAAATGCCTTTCCAGTTCCTTAGGGGATCGCCCAGGAGCATAGCTTTGCTCTGAGAAAGCAGAACTAGCACAGGCCCATGAAATGTGGATGCTGTTGGCACCCACCTACTGAAGACATCAGAGGCGCAGAGCCCGCTGCCAGACATCTGGGTCCTGGCCTCTAGCCACAGTGTTCTTCTGAGTTCTTCTACCTGCAACTCCTCTTCCTGCTTCTCAGTCCGGGCCTTCTTCCTGATCTGACCTTCACTTGACCCTCTGGGTGGTGACCTAAACCTGTCATCACACCAGGTCCCTTGGGACCCTCTCTGAGCTATGAAAGGATTTCCTGGACTTCTGAGTTTCCAGGCCATTCTGCTCTGATTGCTTGAGCCTTTCACACCCTCCTGGGGACTGTCCACCCCAGTGTCGGCCATTCCTCCCACCCAGTGTCCTGGCACCCTCTTCTCGGGCCTCTTAATTTCACACAGGGCCCCTGATGAACTGTCCACCTAGAGGCTAGGTTGCTGACAAGACCCCTTTTTAATGTGAAAATTGTCTGAAGAAGCAAAGGGCTACTTCAGAACCTCTGGAGTTCCAAGTCGAGTGTGGTTAACAGGTACCATGGCTGGGTGCGGTCGTGCACTTAGGAAGCTAAGGCAGGAGGATCACTGAACTTGCAGCCAGCTCCTCCTAGTAGTGAGATCATCTTAGAAAAGAAAACACGAAGCTTGTGCAGACTGAGTGCCTCAGCAGTGGACTGCTGGCTGCTCTCCGCCGCTGAGGCAGAGAGCTCTGCTCTCTGCTGCTCTTCTGAGATGCCCAGGAGATCCATCCTGGACACTTTTGCAGGTTGTGTGTTTCAGCCACATGTGGCTCTACCACTGACAGCAGGCCCTCCCAGCAGGCCTCGGGGACCTGGCTAGCACATTTGCAGGGACTTGGTTTGAACTTTGTTTTTTCCCTTTAATCTCACTATGTAGGTTAGGCTGGCTTTGATTCTCCTGCCTCGGCCTCCCAAGTGCTGGGGTTACAGGCATGAACCACTGCGCCTGGTTTGACACATTTTTTTGTTTATTGAGACATTGTCTCACCATGTAGCTCTGACTACCTTGAAACTCTTCCGTAGACCAGGCTGGCCTTAAACTCAGATCTGCCCCCTCTGCCTCCCCAGCGCTGGGATTAAAGACTTTGCCACCATGTCCATCTCCCCCCCCACCCTTTGCACCTCTTATTTCCATGGCTACATGGCTGGTTAGACAGAACATGACCTTCAGAGTATCTGACAGTTTGGTATAATAAGCAAGGGGTATAAAACGGACCTGGGTATAGGTGACAAGGACTGAATTGTCATCCTCCTTCCTCTCACAGCAAATTAGCCGCCACCAGGAGCAGTTCATCCAGATGTTGAATGAGCCCCCCGGGGAGTTGGCGGACATCTCTGATGTAGAGGGGGAGGTTGGTGCCATTGGTGAGGAGGCCCCACAGATGAACTATATCCAGGTGACACCGCAAGAGAAGGAAGCTATAGAAAGGGTAAGCGGCCTGGCCTGGCTGAAGAGCCACTCACGGTGGGCAGCCCAGTACCGCCCCCTTCTTACCCCTGCCCGTCTCCCCACAGCTGAAGGCACTGGGCTTCCCCGAGAGCCTGGTGATCCAGGCCTACTTCGCGTGTGAAAAAAATGAGAACTTGGCTGCCAACTTCCTCCTGAGTCAGCACTTTGATGATGAGTGATGCGGGGGGGCTAGAAGGCCCCCCACTCCACAGAAGTTTATAAGAGAAAAGTATATACATATATATATATATTACACACATATATATATTCATGTTTATTTAAGAGGAAGAAAAAATCAAAAACCATTAAAAAAAAAACCGCCCAGCCCAGCTTCCCACCCTCCTGAAGTGGCCCCCATTCCATCTCAGTCCAAGAAGACCTGGGCCAGACAGCTGCCCGTCCTCTAACGGAGCCCAGCCTGCTCAGAGGTGTTGGCAAGACCGTAGGCGACAGATGGGCCCCTCCTGGCCTCTGTCCCAGCTCCCTGCAGCCAGATGGAGGGGCGCCTGCCTGTTTCCCCATCCCCTGAAGCCTCCCCGAGGACAACCCTCCGTCCACCACGATGAGGGGAGCTGGAGCCCTAAACTTTTATCCTCCGTTGGAGTGGCCCAGATCTTTCCATCTGGAGTCAGTCTGTTAGAAGCCTAAGGCCTTCTCCCCAGTCTGGCCTTGGCCTCAAGCCTGGAAAAGGGGTAACATCAGTTCTAAAGGCCAAGGCCACCCCTTCCTGAGGACAGAACCACATCTCTGATAAAGGTTTTGAAGTGAATAAAGTTTTAAAAATGAGCCCTAATAATGGTTCATGCCTGCTGGAGCTTCTCACACCTGTTTGTGAGTCCGAGCTAGCTGGGGCACAGGTGACGTGGGCATACTGAGAAATGGGGAAGGGGCCTGCGCGCCTTACAGAGGGGACCCCAGCATCTCCTCCCTCTGGAAACTTGGGCCCCTGCCCCAGCTCAGTCCTAGAAGGGCTGCGGCTCCTTCTGTCATGCAGTCTTTGGCTGTACTTCCCCCTGGTAATTGGCTAATTACTGGAGATTAATGTTGGTAAACAGAAGCCTCTCCTCTGCTGCCATCTGCTCCTTCATTAGGTGCCCATCCTCTCCCCTTTCTCTCTCCCCAAAGCCCCAGTTCATGGCATGGTCTAGTGTCCAGGTGTGAACACAGCCCAGTAGAGGGGTTCTCCCGCCCCAGGTGTTGGGGAGTCAGTCAGGGGACCCAGGAAGTCACAATTGGAGGGAGGTGTAGAGTATGGGCTGTCAGCGGCTGGCTTTATTGGGAAAGGGACTTGGAGGAGCTGGGTTCACCAGACACCGCAGAGTCCTGGGCTTCAGCAGAGGCCATAGCAGCGACTCGTGCCTCCTTCTTCTGCCGCTGTCTTTCTTCCTTTAGGCGTTTGCGTTGCTGCTTGTCTAGGTCCTGTAACAGTTCCTGGAATCGTGCACTCCTTGGGTCCACGTGGTAGCCCAGGCGCTCCTGGGCCTCGGCCTGTAACCGGGCCCGCCGCTCCTTGTCCGCCTGAATCTTCTCCCAGCGTTCTCGCTTCTGCTTCCGCCAGTTTTCAATCATCTGTGGCATCTTGGCCATGCACTCTGCTATCCGCTGCTCCCTGTGGAGGGAAGCAGACGTGAGGGCAGACCAAGGCAACCCCGAATGTCACCCAGCTGTCTACTCAAGCACTCTCAGGCCCTTGTCATGGGTGTCCTCCGTGGTTTCACACGCTGTGTATGCTACGTCCAAATTCAGGCACAGGAACAACTTTCCCAGTCCTGTGAATCCGTAGGTACACTGATAGGGTTAAGACAGTAAAACTGAACGAACAAGTCTTATCAGCTAGGGTGGGACAGAGAGGAGGACCAGCTCCATCCTTCACTGACAGCACGACTGGATCTATCTGACCGGACTTCTCCACGCCTCAGTGTCACCTATAAAAAGGGTCATCTTGTCCTTTCAACAATATGAAGATGAGGTTAAACACCAGCAACCCACTTCACCAGCCAGCCCCAGAGGGGGCGTCACCCAAATGTCTGTCTGGCCCCTCCATTTCCTCCTCCAGTCTGATCACCTCCTTTTCATGACGTCTGCCCCAGACTTCTGAGTCCATCACTACTCTAGGTTCCACACAGTGGCCATACTTGTAGGCTTTTTTTATTTTTAAAGACAGGGCTCACTACATAGACTAGGCTGGCTCGCCTCAAAACTCAGTGATCTAACCTGCCTGTCTCCAAAAGGCTAGGATTAAAGGTGTGCTCCACCAAGACCAGCTTACTTGTGATAAAAGGTCTCACCTAGTAGTCTAGCCTGTCCTCTAACTCATCATTCCCGATTCTGAACCACATCCTGGCTCAATCTCAGGCCTTTGCAACAGGTGCCCCCTCATGGGAACTCACGCCTTTAGAGTTTTCCAGTAACCATCTCTGGTTATGTGGGGATTTGCTTAAACGTCACAGGGCTAGCAAACTATGTGTCCTCTAGCATGCACTTTTAACGGTGTTTTGTCCTTGGTCATCTGAATCTTTTGTCTGTTTTGTTCCCTGTTGTGTGGGTCCTTAGATCCTTGCACAGAGTAACTCAGTAAATATATATATAGTTGAGGCTGAAACTGGTACAGGCCTGTATCATCAGATATTCGGAAGATAAAGACAGATGGGTCCTAGATTCCAGGCCAGCCTGGGCAACAGAATGAGTTCTGGTTAATTGAGTTCTTGTTATGAAGAATAAAAGGAGGGCAGGCTACTGATAAAGGAAGAGGACAAATAAAAACAAACATTAAAACTGCAGTTGAGCCGGGTGATGGTGGCGCACGCCTGTAATCCCAGCACTTGGGAGGCAGAGGCAGGCGAATTTCTGAGTTCGAGGCCAGCCTGGTCTACAGAGTGAGTTCCAGGACAGCCAGGGCTACACAGAGAAACCCTGTCTCGAAAAACCAAAAACAAACAAACAAACTGCAGTTGAGTGACTACAAGAATTTACCTAGCAGTCTGTTTTGCAACAAAGTTAACATGTAATGTTTAACCCCACGCAACAAGGGCTCCACCTGCCTCCAACCGAGGATTCACGGTTTCGGGGGCCCTGGGGTACCTGCCCCAGCACACCCACCTGGCTTGACGCTTTGCCTCCGCGGCCTCCTGCTGCAAGCGCAGCGACTCTTGCATGGTCGCTAAGCTTGGGTACCATTCTCGCTCCTCGGCCTCCAACTCGCGCAGCTGCTCTGGGGTGGGCCACAGGGAGGCGGGGGGCACCCCGGAGACGGCGCCGTGCCGCCCGAACTGCTTGGCCGCATAGCGCGGCGTTAGCTGCCATCGCGGGGTCAGCAGGTTCTCGGGGTCTGGCCAGTGGGGCCCGGGGCGGCGGCGCGGGGGCGGAGGCGCACGGTAGCTGCGGGACTTAAGACCCAGGGCCACAGAGAGCCGCAGGAGGCAGGGACTCCGCATCACGAGTGCCGCCATCTTGGCTGTGGGTCCTCGCGGCAGCGGGACTGGCTACGGCGCTGCCTGCGCGGCGGAAACGCCGGGGTGGGGGTGGGGGCCTCCGGCCAGGGACCCGAGGAACTCCACTTAGTCCGGACAGTGTAGGTGAACATTAAAGCAGGAGTCAATTGTTTAAGATAATACTGTATGACTGGTGGCTTACCTCTTTAATTTCAGTAATCAGGAGGCAGAGGCAGGAGGATCTCTTTGAGTTCCAGGACTGCCAGGACTACATGTATCCAAAAAAAAAAAAAAAAAAAAAAAAAAAAAAAAAAAAAAAGGATTTCTACAGTTTATTAGGGAAGCGTTGAAGTGTTGGTGATCAAGTGGAGGTCAGAAGACAGCTGGGGAAGTCTGTTCTCTCCTTCCACCAAGCGGGTTATGGGAATAGAACTGCAGTTATCTTGCCTGGTGGCAAATGCATTATTTTTATTTTTATTTATTTATTTATTTTTTTACACTCTGAGTCCTCTTACCAGGCCATCATTCGGGATTTTGAAATAGGAGCCGGACGGTGGTGGCGCATGCCTGTAATCCCAGCACTCTGGGAGGCAGTGCTGAAATTAAAGATCGGAGACCGCTGTGTCCAGTTTGCCTTATATTTTAAACATTTACGATCCACTTTATGGGATTTGGCTGTGTGACTCAGTTGATACTGTGCCTGCTGAGTGAGCACAGAGCCCTGGGTTTCATTCCCTGCATTGCATAAACTAAACATAGTAGTGCATACCTGTAATCCTGACACTGGAGAAGTGGAGGCAAGAGGATCAGAAACTCATGGTGGCACCTTTAATCCCAGCATTCAGGAGGAAGAGGTAGAGGATCTCTGTGAGTTGGAAGCTAGTCTAGTCTACAAAGTTCTAGGACAGTCAGTGTGATACAAAGTAACCCTGTCTCAAAGAACCAAAATAAAATAAAATTAAAAGGAACAAGAGAACACTCAGGGTCGTCCTGATGCATAGCTCTGTATTCCCCAACTTTCCCTTCCGGTTTGCTAAGAGGGTCTTGCTACTCAGCCTAGGCGAGGGCGCCCCTTCCTACCTCTGTCTCTAAGTTGCTACCATTACAGGCGTCCGTCACTGCAGCTGGCAACATTGTCCTGAGCAGTGAGGTTCTTTCTTGTGTTGCTTTTGGAATTTTGAGAGTCTCGTGTATCTCAGATTGGTTTTAGGTTTGCTCTGTATCCAAGCTGGTCTTAAACCCCTGGTCATCCTGCCTGCATCCTGCCTCTACCTCTCAAGTGCTAGGACTAGAGCCATCAATACCCTGCCTGTTTTAAATTTTATTTTAAACACTTTGAACACTTTTACTCTTTTAAGTTTGAGTCTAAAAATACTTATGGCAATTAGTGTGTTTGCGTGAATACACACTGTGTGTCCAGGTATCTGCTGAGCCCAGGAGAGCACGCCTGGGCCCTGGGACTGGAGCTGTGGCGCTTGCGATCTGCTTGGTGTTGCTGGGAGCTGAACTCAGATCTTATGGAAGAGCCGGAAGCACTCTTAACCTCTTCGTAAGCTTTGCTATAAACGTGGGATTGCATTCATTGTCACCAGGAAACTTTCCAAATTGTGCTGTTCTTAAAAATGCCTGAAATAAACCATCCAGTCTAATTTACATTGGTGGGTCATTGGCAGAAGCAGCAGCATCCAGAGTATTCACACGTGGGCTTACTTGTGTCGGAGTTTTAAGTTCTTTTTTTTTTTTTAATCTTTTTTTTTTTTTAAGATTTATTTAATCTATATGAGTACACCATTGCTCTCTTCAGACACACCAGAAGAGGGCATCAGACCCCATTACAGATGGTTGTGAGCCACCTTGCGGTTGCTGGCAATTGAACTCAGGACCTCTGGAAGATCAGTCAGTGCTCTTAAGTGCTGAGCCATCTCTCCAGCCCCTGAGTTTTAAGTTCTTCTTCTTCTCCTCCCCCCCCCTGCCCCCCCCCCCCGAGACAGGGTTTCTCTGTGTAGTCCCAGCTGTCCTGGAACAAACTCTGTGGACCAGGCTGGCCTTGAACTCAGAAATCTGCCTGCCTCTGCCTCCCAAGTTCTGGGATTAAAGGTATGCGCCACCAGCCGGGCGTGGTGGCGCACGCCTGTAATCCCAGCACTCTGGGAGGCAGAGGCAGGCGGATTTCTGAGTTCGAGGCCAGCCTGGTCTACAGAGTGAGTTCCAGGACAGCCTGGGCTACACAGAGAAACCCTGTCTCGAAAAAACAAAACAAAAAAACAAACAAACAAACAAAAAAAAAAAAGGTATGCGCCACCACTGCCCAGCAAGTTTTAAATTCTTGATTTGGGGAGAGGGCTTGTGTGCAGTGTTCCTGGTGGTCAGAAGAGTGTGTCGGATTTCTGGGGACTGTTGTGAGGCACCATGTGGGTGCTAGGAATAGAACCCTGCTCCTCTGGAAGAGTAGTCAGTGCTCATAACCACTGAGCCATCTATACAGCCCCATTCTGTTAGTTTAAAAAAAGATAGGGTGCCAGGCAGTGGTGGCGCACGCCTTTAATTCCAGCACTTGGGAGACAGATGCAGGTGAATTTTTTGAGTTGGAAGCCAGCCTGGTCTACAGTGTGAGTTCCAGGACAGCCAGGGCTACACAGAGAAACCCTGTCTCAAAAAAAAAAAAAAAATCTCAGCCGGGCGTTGGTGGCACATGCCTTTAATCCCAGCACTTGGGAGGCAGAGGCAGGCGGATTTCTGAGTTCGAGGCCAGCCTGGTCTACAGAGTGAGTTCCAGGACAGCCAGGGCTACACAGAGAAACCCTGTCTCGAAAAACCAAAAAAAAAAAAAAAAAAAAAAAAAAAGAGAGAGAGGGTTTCAAGGTAGGCCTATTGGTACATACCTTTAATCCCAGCAGAGGCAAGCAGATATTCCCCCCACCCCCAAAGCTGGGGCTGGAGAGATGGCTCAGCAGTTAAGTGCACTGTCTGCTCTTCAGAAGGTCCTGAGTTCAAATTCCAGCAACCATATGGTAGCTTACAACCATCCATAACATGATCTCACTCCCTCTTCTGGAGTGTCTGAAGACAGCTACAGTGTACTTACATATAATAAATAAATAAATCTTAAAAAAAAAAAAGTTCAGCCGAGCGGTGGTGGTGCACACCTGTAATCCCAGCACTTGGGAGGCAGAGGCAGGTGGATTTCTAAGTTCGAGGTCAGCCTGGTCTACAGAGTGAGTTCCAGGACAACCAGGGCTATACAGAGAAACCCTGTCTCGGAGGGGAAAAACAAAAAACAAACAAACAAAAAACCCTAAAAAACAAAAACAAAACAAAACAAAAAGTTCAAAGCCAGCCAAAGCTATGTAGTGAAAGCGTGTGTCATCAAAACAACAATAGGGTATCATGTAGCCCACGCTGACTAAGTAGCCAGAAATGACTGTGAATGTCTGTCCTGCCTGCCTCCACTTCCCAAGTGCTCTGAATAATGCAGCCAAACCCAGCTCTTCTTTTCTCTTTATTTCTGTTGGGGCGGTGGGCAGGGCCAAACATGCTAGGCAAATATTTTACCACTGATCTAGACGGTCAAGTCTAACTCACGCGCGTGCAAGCGCCTCTGTGTGTGTGTGTGTGTGTGTGTGTGTGTGTGTGTGTATGTGTGTGTGTGTGTGTGTGTGTTGTATGGATTTGTTTGCATGTGTATATGTTCATTCCTGAGCATATGGAGGTCAGAGGTCAAGTTTGAGTGTCATTCCTCAGGCACCATCCACCCCTGATGTTTTTGGAGATTGAGGTCTTTTGTTTTGTTTTGTTTTGTTTTGTTTTGTTTTGTTTTGTTTTGTTTGAGACAGGGTTTCCCTGTATAGCCCTGGCTGTCCTGGCACTCACTCTGTAGACCAGGCTGGCCTCGAACTCAAAAATCCTCCTGCCTCTGCCTCCCAAGTGCTGGGATTACAGGCGTGCGCCACCACCGCCCGGTGAGATGGGGGTCTTAATTGACCGGGAGCTCACTAAAGCAGCTAGGCCGGCTGGCCAGTGAGCCCCAGGGATCTGCCCGTCTCACCCTCCCCAGTGAGCGGTACAAGCATAGACTCTGGAGTAGGAGCAAGTCCCCGTGACCTCTAAGTCAGCTCTCCAGCCTTTAGTTCATGTATGTGCAATTGTTAGTGGGGTTAAGTGTTCATGTATGTGGAAGCCAAGTATTGGCCTTTTTGTCCCTATGGGCCAGAGGTTAATGTTAGGTGCTTTTCTCTGTTATACATCTTTTAAAATGATGATGATGATGATGATGATGATGATGATGATGATGATGTTACTATTTCAGAGTGTTTTGAAACAGGTTTCTCTGTGTAGACCTAGCTGTCCTGGAACTCACTATGTAGACAACACTGGCCTTGAACTTTGAGATCCACCTTGTCTCTGTTTCCTCTGAGTGCTGGAATTAAAGGCACGCCCTACCACACCTGACTTCCTCCATCTTGGATTTGAGGTTGGGCGTCTCACTGAACCCAGAGCTCCCAAATTTGTCTAGACTGGCTGGCGGGTAGCTCCAGACTCACACCCCAAGCACTTTACCTGCTGAGCCACCGCCTCGCCCCACCCGCTCTGTGTGTGTGTGTGTGGTGTGTGTAGATACAATCTTGAGAATTGTAGCACATGTTAACCTCAAACTTGAAGTCCTCCTGCCTCAGCCACTAGAGTGTTTCAATTACAGACCTGCACCACAGTATCTAGTAAAAAAAAAAATCTTTCTTTTTCCTTCCTTCCTTCCTTCTTTCCTTCCTTTCTTCTTCTTCTTCTTCTTCTTCTTCTTCTTCTTCTTCTTCTTCTTCTCTCTTTCTCTCTCTCTCTCTTTGGGGGTGACACGCGGAATCTCACTATGTAGCTCTGGCTGGCATATGTAGACCAGGTTTGCCTCAAACTCAAAGAGCCCCAATCAGCCAGTGCCTCTGAGTGTAGGGCTTAAAGGTGTCTGCAACCATGCTCAGCAAATACGTGACTTTTAAATAGAAAAGAGAAAACGAAGCTCCTTTGAATTCTTTCCACAGTCCTGTGCCAGGAAATAAACAGATGAAAGCCGCCCTATTGATTTCTTGAATAGTAAGTCTGCCAGCGTTACACAGGACAAAAAATAAAGATGGACTGCAGAGATGGCTCCAGGGCTCAGTCCCCAGCACCCATGTAGAAAGTCTCAGGACCGCATGTACCTTCAGCTCTGGGGGTGAATGACTCTTCCTGGCCTCCTGCTTCGAGAGTACCCGGGTACATGTGGCAGACACACGTGCAAATTGAAAAAGGAAATCCTTAGGGATTGTCTTAGAGCTTGAAGCCCAGTCTTTCATTGTCGGCGGCCTGTACTAGAGCAGTGGGCAGTTAATGTCGTTTATGTTAACTATCAGTTTCATACCACAGAACACTGAGAAGTTCAAATGCATGTCTATAAACGTGCTTTTCTGCAAAATTCAAATATTTTTTTATTTTATTTATTTTTTGTTTTTGAGACACGGTTTCTCTGGGTAGCCCTGGCTGCCTGGGCCAGGCTGGCCTTGAACTTAGAGATCTGCTTGCCTCTGCCTCCCAAGTACTTCCCAGCTTGTAAAAGTCAAATATAAGAGCTATATCTATGAATGTTGGTTAATTGTAGCATTTTGTTTTAACATCCCATAAAATGTGAGTGTATGCTTTTTTAAAGTTTCTTTTCTTTTCTTCTTTTCTTTTCTTTTCTTTTCTTTTCCTTTTCTTTCTTTTTCTTTCTTTTTTTTTTTTTTTTTTGGATTTGATTTTTTTGAGACAGGGTTTCTCTGTATAGCCCTGGCTGTCCTGGAACCCACTCTGTAGACCAGGCTGGCCTCAAACTCAGAAATCTGCCTGCCTCTGCCTCCCAGAGTGCTGGGATTACAGGCGAGCGCCGCCGCCACCCCACCCCCCAGCTGAGTGTATGCTGTTTGTTTGTTTGTTTGTTTGTTTTTTCAAGACAGGGTTTCTCTATGTAGCCCTGGGTGTCCTGGAGCTCACTCTGTAGACCAGGCTGATGTCTAACTCACAGAGATCCACCTGCCTCTGCTTCCAAAGTGCTAGGGCTAAAGGGGTGCACCACCACCACCTTAAAAATAATTACATTTATTTCTCGCTCGTGTGTGTCCATAAATGTGCATGTGCACATGCTCCAGCTGAGGAGACCCGGGTGGACTCTTCTCTCTATTCTCACGGTGGTGACCTCAGCTTGTCAGGCTTAGTGGCAAGCGCTATAGCACCCGTCCCTGCCCCCCAGCCATCTCTGAGACATTCCCTAAGGTGACAGTGTGTTAGAGGTGTTCCCACATTTTTGTCTTCACCGAGTTGAGTTCCTGTTCACAGGAAAATGGAGGGGTAGAACCAGCAATAGGGCTCAGCCGAGCCTGATGACTTGAGTTTGAGCCCCAGAATCCACACTGTGGAAGGAGAGAACTGGCTCCCGAGAGTTGTCCTCTGATGATCCATAACTTGGTTCCAGGGAATCACATGACTCTGCCTCGTAAGGACCCAGGCACGCACGGCGCACAAACCCAAGCAGGGGTGAAACACCCACACATCAAACTTTCTAAAAATCGAAAACCTCATTAGACACGCGCGCACATGTGTATGCGCATGCTTGAAGTCAGAGGACAGCTTTGGGGGTCGGTGCATTCCTTGTGTTTTTACATAGGTTCCGTGGACATAATGTTCCCAGGGTTACACGGCGAGTGCTCTACCCACTGAGACACTCCTTGGCCTGAGATTGCTGCTGTTTGTCTTAAAATCAGTGAAGGGCTGGGTGCAGGTCAGCGGTATGGCCTTCCACATCTACCCTGTGTGCATCTGTGTGGCTGTGGGCATAAGTGTGGTGCCCTGGAGGCTCAGCGGAGGGTGCTGGGTCCCTTAGGGTTGTAGTGACAGGCCTCCTTACCTCGGTGCTGGGAACAAGAGTAGCAAGTGTTCTTAACTGGCCAGACATCTCTCTAGCACCCCTAGTCCTCTTGTGCCTCTCTGTGGGGCATGGGTTCCTGGTGCTTTGTGGACTCCAAAGCCCTGGGTCAGTGATTTCCAGCCATCCTAGTTCTGGGACCTTTCGACCCTTTAATACAGAGTCACACGTTGTGGTGACCAACCCCCAACCATAACGTTATTTCATTTCTGTCTCATACTTTATATCTCCATAATTTTGCTAGTTCTGACCTGTAATGTAAATATTTGATATGCAGGATACCTGGTATGAGATCCCCGAAGGGTTGTGACAGGTTAAGAACAGCTGCCCGGCTGGGCAGTGGTGGTGCACGCCTTTAATCCCAGCGCTTGGGAGGCAGAGGCAGGCGGATTTCTGAGTTCGAGGCCAGCCTGGTCTACAGAGTGAGTCCCAGGACAGCCGGGGCTACACAAAAAATCCCTGTCTAGAAAAAAAAGACAAAACAACAACAACAACAACAAAAAACAAAAAACAAAAAAGCCAAAAACAAAAACAAAAAACCAAAACAAAAACAAAAACAAAAACCACAGAAGGCAGAAAACCTAATGTGCATGTGCTGGTGTTGTGTTTAAACACTTGCAGTAGGTAGCCATGGCTGATTACCAAGTTCTCAGACTGGGGTTGGTTGAATCCTTGCAATCACTATTTGTGGGTACAGAAGTAGCTGCAAGGTCTTGTGGGACTCTGCCTGGGAAGTTTGGAAACTTCTGTAAAACTCCGGCTAGAGTGAGAAACGGGGAAAGGATGGGTAGACAAGGTTGAATAGACAATGGAGATCCGTGCAGGACTTGGGGGGATTTGGAAAGGTCTTTAGACTGCTCCAGAAGGGAGACGGGACCCTTGGAGGTGGGTAGGCAAAGGGCCTTGACCTGACTGAAGCGCTCTCAGGTGAGTGAGGTGAGTGAGGTGAGTGTGCTCATCCAAAAAGAAGAAGTGAGGTGGGAGTGAGAAGTGGGAGGTTCTAGCAGAGAATCAAGGTCGCCGCACTGTTTGGGGCGAGCCTGTGGCAGGATAGAACTGGCGTTGGCTGGAAGTCATCCGAAAGGATGGTTGGGGAACAGCAGGCTGGAAGCTAGTGCCCCGTTGGAGCGGCCACGCAGTCCCGGGAGCGGCCGCCAGATGGCGAGCGCGCCGCGGGAAAGACCCAGGCCCTAGCTTCCCACGCTCCAGCCGCCAGGCCTTGCTCCTCTTCACCTGGGTGCGAGATGCACTGACAAGGGCTGGGTCGGACCCCCACAGGCGCCTGGAGGGCCCAAAGCCTGGGATGCAATCTCACGTCCTTTGTGGACTTCCCACCGTTCTGTTCCCATCGCTGGTATCAGCATCTCAAGTCTCTGCAAAAGTGTCACCTTTGGGGGGGAGGGGTCTTCCCTGACGGGCCCAGGTATCAGAAACCCATACCTTGACCCCTCTAAAATTCATTTCATTTTATTTATTTTTCCTTTGAAGCAAGATCACTCTTTAGCCAAAGCTGCCCTTAACTCCTGATCCCCCTGCCTGTGCTTATATGTGCTGGGATGACAGATGTGGGAGTTGTGGCCCATCCCTGTAATATCTGCTCAGGAGACTGAGGTGGATGAAGTCAGTCCGAGCTACATAATGAGGAGGTCTTGTCCCAACCCCAGCCAATAAGACACTAGTAGCAGGCAGGTTAATTCATTGCCCTGTTCATAATTCATAAAGGTTCCAACAGTTATGGGGTCATGAGACAAATGGGCATCCAGACGTGTGTTTCGGGTCTCTCTGAGTCCTCAGGACAACCTCTGAGGTTGTATCTGATGCTGTTGCCAGCATCCTGTGACGGAAGAGAAGGGACGCAGCCCAGGGTTAATGGCCTTGGATGAAGGTACCCAGCCAAGAAACTGCAGGGCAGCCCGGGAGGGTGGGACGCCACTAAGGGGATGAATGGGGGTCTGAGGATTCCAAAGAGCCTGTGGATCCCCTGAACCTGCTTTCCTTCATTCTCTTGGTCCCCATGGAGCAGGCTCAGACCCCCTGGGAGTCTCAGCAGGCTGGGAGGAGCCGTGGGATTGGACAGGTCAGCTTCTCTCCCTTCCCTGCTGGGAACTCCCAGAACCGCCTCTCAGGCTGCACAGGAGGCAAAGGTGGTAAAAAAGCAGGTCTCTGAGAGCCCAGACCTCACACGCCAGACAGCAGGGTCCACTTCGCGGGATCCTGAGCCCGTTCCGAGACAGACCAACGACTGCACAGCCGAGTGATGCTCCGTAGTCAGTTAACCACGCTGCTGGGTCTGCTCAGCGGGGCCTGGCTGCCCACAGGCTCGGGGAGGCCCAGGACCCCAGCTACCCCTGCTCAGTCCTGGGCTGCCACCAATCAGAGCTGGACTCTGGATCCCCTGGTACCCATCTCTGCCCTGGGTAGCTGGAAGGCCTTCCTGGGCCTGCAAAACAGACGGCAGGGGACGGGTGAGCTGCAGGGAGGGCCGAGAGGGGCTGCTGGGGCGTCTCTGCCCTTGTCTCCTCGGGAAGCCCTTCAGGAGACGTGTAAGGCTCTGCCGTTTGTTCAGGTGAGTCTGTGGCGGCGGCGGAGGCGGCGGCGGCGGCGGTGGTGGCCGCGGCGGTGTCATCTTTGGTGATGGTGGGGTCTCTGGTGGTAGCAGTGGTGGGGGCACGCTCAGCAGTATTCAGAGTGCAGGTCATATGACCAGGCATATCTGCAATCAAGTCTCAATCTGAGTCTTCCATCTAAATGTGAACTCTAGGTTTCTCCCTTATCAAACAGGGCAGACGGTTTTCCACTTGAGCTGTTGTAGTTGCCTTTGTTTTAATTTCTTCCTTCCTTCCTTCCTTCCTTCCTTCCTTCCTTCCTTTTCCTTTTCCTTTTCCTTTTCCTTTTCCTTTCTTTCTTTCTTTCTTTCTTTTTCTTTCTTTTTTTTTTTTTTTTTTTTTTTTTTTTTTTTTTGGTTTTTTGGATTTGGTTTTTTTCGAGACAGGGTTTCTCTGTATAGCCCTGGCTGTCCCAGAACTTACTCTGTAGACCAGGCTGGTCTCCAACTCAGAAATCCGCCTGCCTCTGCCTCCCAGAGTGCTGGGATTACAGGCGTGGGCCACCACCTCCCGGCTGTTTTAATTTCTTAAGTCTGTTTTTTGTTTTGTTTTGTTTTGTTTTGTTTTGTTTTGTTTTGTTTGAGACATGAACTCCTTCAGCGCAGGCTGACTTCTTTGTAACTGAAGTGATCCAGGTAAGTGAGCTTACGTGGCTGAAACTGTGTAGCTGAAAAGGATTTTAAGATTCCACTTCTCTCAGCCTGGTCTACAGAGTAAGTTCCATGGCAGCCAGGGTGGCACAGAGAATCTTTGTCTCAAAAACCAACACAAACAAAGGAAAACAACAACCAAAGATTTCGCTTCTGACCTCACCTCCTGTGTTCGGGCACACAGGCATATGCAGCCACACATGGTTTAGAGAACCCAGGGCCTCATACATGTGAGGCAAACTCTACCACCTGAGCCGCGTCTCCAGCCGCTGGTTCTGTTTTCCTACTTAGCACCTAGGAAGGGGCTATCGACAAATCCATGTCCCTTGCTCCCCTCCAAACGCCCATGACTGTAGCCTTACTCTAAGCAAAAGTCCCGGTTCTCAGAGCCCACAGGGGTCTACATAGTTTGACCTCCCTGATCTGGGCTCCTCCCACTCAGCCCTTCACTCCTGGCACATGACATGCTGTGTGTGTGTGTGTGTGTGTGTGTGTGTGTGTGTGTTTAGACAGGGTTTTGCTAACTCAGTGACCCTTCTGTTGGGACCGTAGGGGAGTCATCACACCCATCTTGGAGCAGAGGTATCTGTCTGTCTGTCTGTTGCTGTTGTTTTAGCTAAAGTCTTAGGTAGCTTGGGGCTGGCTATAAACTTCAGCTTTTCCTGCCTTTACCTCCTGAATGCTGGGATCACAGGTATGAACCAGCAGCCCAGTGTCTGTGGTGCTGGAGGTGGAACCCAGGACCTCAAGTGTGCTAGACAACTACTCTACATCTTGTGCTACGTCCCCATTTCAAGGCAGAGGTTATCTTTTTTATTTTTTCCTTCTAATATTCCTGTCCCCAACCTACAGCAGGGACAGGCATACAGTGGACATATAGTGTTTGTTGAATGAATGAATGAATGAATGAATAGTTGCACATGCTTCTCATTGGATATTGGGCAGCCTGAACAAGAAACAATTTCATAGCTGCAATCAGTGTTTCAAAGGGGCTTTGGGAATTCTTGTTTTGTGCTGAGTTCAACCCTGCTTTATTTTCGGTGTCTGTAGCTCCCCTTCTCTAAGCCTTTCCTCACGCCCATGAAATGTAGGTAATGACGAGTTCATGCAGAGTGCTCATAGTCGCGCTCAGTAGGGCGTCAGCTCCCAGAAATCCCTGGCTTGGTATCTGCCTGTCAAACCTGGGAATTTGGGTTACCAGAATTGACCTATATGGCTCCAAATCTAATTTTCTTTTCCTTTCAAGATAGGCCTAACCAATTAGCCCGGGCTGGAGCTTGGGATCCCCAGCTTCTGAGTCTTGGGGTTACCCACAACACCATGCCCACTCTACATTCTGCTGCTGCCTACCAATGCCTGACCTAGCACAATGAAACTTGGCTTGGAGTCTAGCTCACTGCTGAGCCCAGAGCGGCACCAGCCCCAGATGGCACAAGACACCGTAGGCTGGCAGTCTCCCTGCAGCTCTGTAGTCTCAGCCTCGGTTTCCTCATTTAGACACAGGGACGCATTAGTGCTGGCCTCGAGATCACAGGGGAGACAGATCATCAGGTCTGGGTTTATCAGGGGCCAGCATAGGGGCAGGGTTGGTTTCCTTTTTTAATTCTAGTGCTGGGAGCAGAACCTAGAGCCCTGAGCATGCATAATGTAGCATGTGGGAGGCCGAGGCAAAAGGATAGGGAATTCAAGGCCAACTTCTGCTAAATAATGAGTTTGAGGACTGCCCGGGCTACATAAAACCTATCTCAACAAAAACAAATTTAAGGCGGCAAGTGGTTTCTTCTTTTCCTTTTCCTTTTTTTTTTATTTTTATTATTATTCTGAGCTTGGTGATATACATCTTTAGTCCCAGCACTTGAGAACAGGTGTTTCTCTGGGAGTTCCAGGCCAGCCTGGTCTACATAGCAAGCTCTATCTATCTAGGGCTACATAGTACAACCCAGTCTCAAAACATGTAATCATACTTTTTTGTTTTTTGTAGTTGTCTTCAGACACACCAGAAGAGGGCATCGGATCCCATTACAGATGGTTGTGAGCCACCTTGTGGTTGTTGGGAATTGAACTCAGGACCTCTGGAAGAGCGGTCAGTGCTTTTAATCACTGAGCCATCTCTCCACCCCTTATATTGTAATCAATTTTTTTGTTTTGTTTTGTTTTTGAAACAGGGTTTCTTTGTGTAACAGCTTTGGTTATGCTGGAACCAACTTTGTAGTCTACACTGGCCTCAAACTCCGAGATCTCGCTGCCTCTGCCTCTTAGGGCGGGGATTGAAGGCGTGTGCGCCCTGCCTGATCCAAATGTATTTATATTTTATGTACATTGGTGTTTTGTCTGCACATATGATTGTGTAAAGGTATTGGATCCTGGAATTAAAGTTGTGAGGTGGGCTGGAGAGATGGCTCAGAGGTTAAGAGCACTGACTACTCTTTCAGGGGTCCTGAGTTCAATTCCCAGAAACTGTACATGCAGATAGAGCACTCATTAAAAAACAAAAAACAACACAAAACAAAACAAAACAAAACAAAAAAAAACAAAAAAACACAAAGTTGTGAGCTGTCAGTAGGTGCCAGGAATTGACCCTGGATCCTTTGGAAGATCAGTTAACGCTCTTTTTTCTTTTGGATTTGGTTTTTCGAGGCAGAGTTTCTCTGTGTAGCTCCGGCTGTCCTGGAACTCACTCTGTAGACCAGGCTGGCCTCGAACTCAGAGTTCCACCTGCCTCTACCTCCCAAGTGCTGGGACTACAGGCGTGCGCCACCACGGCCGGCAGTTAATGCTCTTAATGTGCGTGTATTTGCTAAGCTATCTCTCTGTGTCCCTATATTATTATTTTTGGTTTTTCAAGACAAAGTTTCTCTGCAACCTGGAACTCACTCTTTAGTTCAGGCTGGCCTCTAACCAGAGTTCTGCCTGCCTCTGCCTCCCAAGTGCTTGGATTAAAAGTGTGCGCCACCACCGCCAGGTAAAGACGCTTCTCTGTGGGTAGGTGGGTATGTGTATGCAGAGGTGTTCCACGGTCCGAGTGTGGAGGGCGGAGCATAGCTTGTGAGAGTTTCCTCCCCTCACTGTGTGGGCCACAAAGGAATTGAAGAATATAGGTTGTCAGACTTGGCAGTGAGTGCCTTTCCCTACTGAGCTGTCTTGCTGACTCGTGTGTGTGTGTGTGTGTGTGTGTGTGTGTGTGTATGCGCGTGTCTGTGTGTGCGCGTGCACGTGTGTGCATGCATGTGTGTGTGTGTGTGTGTGTGTGTGTGTTTACAAAGCATTTCAGAGGGTGGAGAAATGGTCAGCAGGTAAAGGCACTTGTCAGCAAGCCTGACAATCTGAGCTTGATTCCTGGGACTCACGTGGTGGAAGGAGAGGGCTGACCCCCACAGCTTGTCCTTTGGCTTCCGCGCGGGCACTGTGGCATACACCCCCACATCTGTGACAAAATTAATGTAAAACAATAAAAAAATAGGGTTTCACACTATAGCCCACCTTGGCATAGAGCTGACTGTGCACCCAAGGTTGGTCCCAAACTCATGTTAATTCTCCTGTTTCAGTCTCCCCAATGTTTAGATTACAGGCATGAATAACCATACCCAGATTTTTTTGTTGTTGTTGTTTTGTTGTTGTTTTTAGAGACAGGGTTTCTCTGTGTAGTCTTGGCTGTCCTGGAACTCACTCTGTAGACCAGGCTGGCATCGAACTCAGAAATCTGCCTGCCTCTGCCTCCCAAGTGCTGGGATTACAGGGGTGTGCCACCACCGCCCAGCGATACCCAGATTTTTTTTTTTTTTGAGACAGGGTTTCTCTATGTAGCCCTGGCTGTCCTGGAACTCACTCTGAAGACCAGGCTGGCCTCGAACTCAGAAATCCGCCTGCCTCTGCCTCCCGAGTGCTAGGATTACAGGCGTGCGCCACCACGCCTGGCTCGATACCCAGATTTTTAAAAATTAAAAAAAAAAATTTTTTTTTGAGACAGGGTTTCTCTGTGTAGCCCTGGCTGTTCTGGAACTCACTCTGCAGACCAAGCTGGCCGTGAACTCAGAAATCTGCTTGCCTCTGCCTCCCAAGTGCTGGGATTACAGGTGTGCGCCACCACTGCCCGGCTAAAAATTAATATATTTTAACGTGTATGTTTTGTCTACTGTATGTATACCTAGTGTGTGCCTAATGCAAAGCCAGAAGATAGCGCCAGATCCCCTGGAGCTGGAGTCATGGATAGTTGTGAGCCACAAGGTCGGAACAGAGTCCAGGCCCTCTGCAATGGCGAGCAGTGCTCCAGGCCCTCTGCAATGGCGAGCAGTGCTCCAGGCCCTCTGCAATGGCGAGCAGTGCTCTTCACTGAGCCATCTCTATCCCCCGCTCCAAGTTGATTGTGTGTGTGTGTGTGTGTGTGTGTGTGTGTGTGTGATGCCTGGAATGCAACTTGAGCCTCGTACACGCCAGGCACAAGCTCTGGGCCTGAGCGCTGTCCCCCCCCCCCAGCTCTGTTTTTCCATTTGTCTTGGTGCAGGGTCTCAGTGAGTTCCCTACACGGTCCTTGATCCCGAGATCCCCTTCCCCTGGCCTCCGGACTGGCTGTGATGTACACGTCTGCATCAGCAGAGCAAGCCTTCTAGCTTCATTTGGATGATTTTGTTTGGGAGTGTGTGTGTGTGTAGGCACACATATGTGCCAAGGACAGGGACTGGTGTTCAGTGCCAACTGCTCTTTTCCTTGCTAAAAAGAATTAAATTGTCAGGCATTTCGAAGGTGGCTCATGCCTTTCATCCCAGCGCTCGGGAGGCAGAGGCAGGCAGATCTCTGAGTTCAAGAGTGTCTGATCTATAGAGTGAGTTCCAGGACAGTCAGGGCCACACAGAGAAACCCTGTCTTGAAATAATAAACAAATAAATAAAATTAACTCTATGAGTGTTTTGCATGCATGCATGTCTGTGTCCTACACACATGCTTGGCGCCAAAAGAGGAGGTCAAATCCTCTGAGATGGAGAAGTTGTGAGTTGCCAGGTAGGTGCTGGGAATTGAACCCAGGAGCTCACTGACCCAGGAGCTCACTGACCCAGGAGCTCCCTTGATTCAACCGGGCTGGGGCTGGGTTGGGCAGCAAGCCCCAGGGAGCCTCCTGTCCTCATCTTCTCAGGGTTGCGATTAAAGGCACGTGTCCCATTTCATGTGTGCGCTGGGGATCCGAACTCACATCTTCATGCTTGCATATTATTGTATGACTCCCGCTGTCCGTGTAGGAGTGCATGGTGATCTCTCTCATTCTAGCCCGAGACTCTACAGTGCTGTCCGTCCGTCTCTGTTTGCAGGTGATCTCCAGGCCTGGTTGCACAGATGCCCGAGTCCTTAATCATCTCTGCTTTGGCCACTGCTCCTCCTTCTACATTCCCAGCTCGGACCCCGCCCCCGTGGTCCTCTGCAACAGCTGCGTGCCGGCTCGAAAGCGCTGGACATCAGTGACCCTGTGGTGTGGAGCTGGCCAGTCAGCCTCCCCGCAGCGGGTGAGGATCGCCACCGCATTGGTCCAGAAGTGTCAGTGCCGCCCGAGGCTGTAAGATGAGCGTCCTAGAGGAATGCGCGGGACACGAACCTGGGAAAGAAGCTGGAGACGCAGTAGAGAGACGTGACCTGAATGATGTGCATCAGGTCAAGAGAACAGAGTTGGAAAGACAGATGGACAGGGCCAGAAGCTCTTCATCTCGCTCCCAGAATGCTAGACATGGTCCCCCAGTCATGGGTTTAGACCACTAATAGTCGTAGAATGTGGGGCTAGGGTATAACTCAGCGGGAGAGGACTTGCCTATCATGCATGAAGCCCAGGGTTCTATTCTTATGTGATATGTGGAGAAAAATTAGCTATAGAGTATGGTAGCCAGCCCTGTGTGGGTGGGAATTCTCATGCCACAATTACTAACTCACGTCGTCCTCGGGAATCAATCCTCAGCAGTCCCGCAAGGTAGAATTTCACAGACGGGTCATTTTACAGATGAGGAAACCGAAGCTTTTAAGGCACTGTCACTTTTGGGGAGGAGGGACTAGGGAGAGGGCTTGAGACGCAGCCCTTACGCGCACGCGCAGCACAGCTCCCTGCTGAGCTCCTCCTCCCCCAGCCTGAGGTTCCGCTCTTAGCCACTAGGTGGTAGCGCGTCTCAGCGTCCAAGACAGACGCTCTCAACTGTTATGATGAAAGCACCACCCAAACCCGGACACTCGGCACAGATGACCCTGTTCTAGGGACACCAGAATAACAGCAGCAGCAGCAACAACAACAACAACAAAAACTATGGCAGGCAAGCGGGAAGCAGCTGCTGGGAAAACCTGGCCTCGGCCAGAGGCGACCCCGCCTCTGTGTGTGCCCCTGCCTCTCTAGTCGACAGTAGCCGGGGTTCCCTTATTGTCCCACCCGAGTCCCCGCAGCAGCCTCATGCCCAGCCTGGCATTCCATGGGAACCATAAAGGTTGGCCAAGTCCAGCTGTGCGTGCTTCTTTCTGACTAGGGTTTCCTGGGTAGGGGGGGCCCCCTCTTCAGCTGGGGGGGGGCAGGGTGTGCGGCAGCCAGGCAGCCTAGCTCTGGGCGGCTGGAAACAGGGCTCTGGCAGATGGGCCCGTCTGGCAGAGACTCAGAGACATGTGGCAGCGTCGCCTCCAAATGCCCCCCCCCCAGTGCCGGGTAGAGGGAGCTGGTCAAGCGCCCCCCCCTCCCTGGCCCTCTTCCTGCCTCAGGAAGGAAGGATCCAGGTGAGGGGAACAGGAGGGCCCCCCACAAGGAAACAGATGGGACAGCACGGCGTGGGAGCTTCGACCCCCTGACCTTACAGGCCTGAACAGAGGGGTGGGAACCTGCCTGGCTGCCAGCTCCCAAGACTGTCCTAGAGGGAGGGTCATGGAGCCCTGGGGGGGGGCAGGGAGGAGCACCCTCCTGCCTGTCCCTAGAGCTTGGGGGCAGGCCTCATGCAGTGTGAGCTGGCAGCTCAACCCAGGCACCCCTTTTCTGGCGGGCACACGATGCCTGCATCCCTCCACCTCAGCTGTGCCTACCTCCTGCCAGCCTGGAGAGCCAGCTGGGAACCTTGGTGCCGGGGTGGGGGGGGCAGAGTCACTGCGCCCTCCCAGGCAGTGCCAGTCGGCCCCCGCTGCTGCCCCCCAGGCCCAGTAATGGGTGGGTAATGAGTGCTGGGGGAGTGGGGGGGGAGGGGCGGGGAGGCAGGTGCCACAGGCTCTGGCACCGGGGGCCGCTAATCAGGTTTGCCAACGCCATCTGTCATCGTGCGAGCATCTGGGGCTCAAGGTGACCCTGTCACCCTCAGTTACAATTATGAGTTTGGCATCTGTATTAAAGCTCGCCAGCCGGCCAGGCAGGGGAGGGCTGGGGTGGATAAGGGGGTGCACGGTGAGCCCCATCCCTGGGGTCTGGTTCCCAGGGGCTGTGTAGCTGCCAAGGCATGAAGCTTCTCTGCACTGTGTGTGTGTGTGTGTGTGTGTGTGTCCTCACACAATATGAGTATATACACATTCATCCCAGCCTCCTTTGCTCGTCTTCCCCAGTGTGTCCGGGCACGGGATTGGGAGTCTCAGGGTCTGTTTCTGAGTGGTGGCTGTGTCTGAGGGTTTGGTGGGATGGAAGAAGCGGATGGCTATGACATTGTATGGGTGCCCAGGCAAGCATGTCTATGGGCATGCTAAGAGGGGAGTGGTTCTCGGTGAGCCCCATCCTGGGCTCTGGTTCCCAGGGGCTGTGTAGCTGCCAGGGCATGAAGCCTCTCTGCACTCTCTTCATTTGTCTCTGGATGATGGTGTGCGTGTGATAAGGTGTGAGTTCTTGTGGTGTGCATGATTGTGGGTGTGCATCAGAGGGCATTGGCGCTGAAGCTCTCACAGTTACGGACTGTGTGTATGAGGGAGGTATGAATCTACGATCTGTGTGAAAGATCATTTCAGTGTGTGGTGTGTGTGTGTGTGTGTGTGTGTGTGTGTGAGAAGAAGCAGCAGCTGGCAGAGGCAATAGATATTCACCCCAGATTCTCTCCTGCTCCTTCAGTCTGTGCCTGCTCTTCCCAGTCCAGCTCTGATCCAGAGAGTTCTAACAAAGACCCCGGGACTCCTGGATATTGCAGGCCTGTTTTGGATTTCTCTGTTTTGGGAGCTGGATTCTCAGTTCAAGATTCCAATTTTGAATAATGGAATCTAGACTTTTTGGATTCTGGATTCTGGACCGTGAATCTGGGTTTTAGATGTCTGTGTCCTGTATTCTTGGATCTAATTTTCTATATCTCAGGATTTTTGGAATCTAGAGTCTTTTCTTCTTTCTGATGTTGAAGATGGACCCTGCACATTCTAAATAAAAAGCTCTCTTTCGCAGGGCGTGGTGGCGCACGCCTGTAATCCCAGCACTTGGGAGGCAGAGGCAGGCGGATTTCTGAGTTCGAGGCCAGCCTGATCTACAGAGTGAGTTCCAGAACAGCCAGGACTACACAGGGAAACCCTGTCTCAAAAACAAAAACAAAAACAAAACAAAACAACAACAACAACAACAACAACAACAAAACTCTCTTGTCCAGCTGTTTCCAGAATCTCAGTGAGGATTCTAAGCAACTGCCGTACCCCTTTACCTGACCCTGACCCCCAGACCATGCTGTAATTATGGGTTCGAGGACATGGATTACATAGGCTGAGTTCTGGGTCTGGCTTTTTACTTCTGGGCTCTTATCTCTGTGCTCATCCTAGACCTGTCTCTGCCTGGGTTTCTATAATTAAGCCTTCAACCACAACCCCTAACGATAGGTGCAGAGACGCCATTTGACCACCAGGGGCCGCCCTTGGTCTAGATTTCGCCTGGACTGACCTAGCTGTAGGGCTACGAGTACTGGCATGACCTAACTTTTTAAGGGGGACTGAGTAACTTTTTTATGCTTCTCTTCCATCCCAAATCTCACTCGAGGACTGATGCCTCTCAGCTTTCATAACTTAAATCTGGCTACTGGGCCCACTGCCTCCACAGTCCTACAAAAGGGACTCTTGGACAGACAGGGTGTAAGATGTTGAACATTGGAAAAGGCTATGGACGGCCCCTGTGACAGCCGTCCCTGTAACTTTAACGGTTTTGTTGGTTTTCGAGACAGTCTCTATGTAGCCCTGGCTATGTTTGAACTCACTATGTAGACCAGTCTTGCCTTGAACACAGAGATCTGATCTACCTACTCCTGCTTCAGAGTGCTGGGTTTAAAGATGTACACTACCATGCCTTGGCTACAAGGGGTGTGATTTTATCTGATCACTGGATGATTCCAAGGAGGTCCAGCGTGTTCTCTGGGACTGTGTCCGAGAGGCATTACTCTGACGCGGAGTAGGAGTTCCTGTGCAATGTCACGTGTCTATGTTTGGGTCAAGTGTCATGATTGCCATGGCTATGCCCATAAGCACTATAAGGGCTAGAATGTGTGTCCCTGGGGGAGACACGGTGGAGTGTCAGTATATGGAAAGGCCGTGTCCCTGTATGAATGATATCTTCATAGCAGGACAAGGGGGACATTCTGGGAGTATCGAGTTGAGGCAGTGTATAGGCCACAGGGCAGTGAGGACTAGAGACTTGAAGCAGGAATCAGCACTGAATCTCTAAACCTCTCTTGGGACATTCCCTGTGACCCCACACCAGCCTCTCTCCAAACCTAACTTGAGGTCCCATCCCTAAGTCATCCTATTGCCAGGCACATCAAGGAGCACAGCGAAACCCCCTAAGTCTTGGTGCTTTTTCCTGTTCAAACCTGTTCTCTTTCATCTCCCCCACTGTCTCAGCCTTGCTTGGTCCCCTCCTACCCCCCCCCCGGTCTCTCTCCTCTCCCCATCCCTTCCTCTCAGGTTCTAAACATTGCTTTCTCCATGTTTGTCTCCCACTTGCTCCCTTCTCTAGTATATACATGTATGTACTTGTATGTGTGCACGTGTGTGTGTGTGTGTGTGTGTGTGTGTATGTGTGGTGTAGGCCAGAGGTTGTCTTCCTCAACTGTTCTGTTTCTTTCCTTTTCAGACTGGGTGTAGCTTCATAGCTTTCTCTGACCTGAAACAACTCACTATGGTGACTCTGGTGGCCTGGAATTTACAAAGCTCTTCCTGCCTGTGTTGGGACTAAAGGTGTTCACCACACTCAGCTTTCCACTCCTCCTCCTCCTCCTCCTCCTCCTCCTCCTCTTCCTCCCTCCTTCTTCCTCCTCCTCTTCCTCCTCCTCCTTTTCTCCTCCTTCCTCTCCCTTCTCCTCCTCTTCCTCCTTCTCCTCCTCCTCCTTCCTCCTCCTCCTCCTCTTCCTCCTCTTCCTCCCCCTCCTCTTCCTTCTCATTCTCTTCCTCCTCCTCTTTGAGGCAGGGTCTATTGCTGAACCCGGAAGGCTAGCGGGCCAGCATTCCCCGGAATTCGCCTGCCTCCACATACCCAGTATTAGAATCACAGGCTGTACTCCATGCCCGCCGGGTTTACACGGGTGTTGGGAAGCCAAGCTCAGGCCCTCTGTTTGCACTTGGCCGACTGAGCCGCCTCCTCAGCCACTCCTCCCTGACCCGTCCCTTCCTCGGTTGTTTTTTTTTTTTTAAGAGACAGGATCCTGATATGGAACTGACGCTAGTCTCAAACTCACGAGCCTCAGCTGCCCCTGCAGGATTTACACGTGTCCCCGAGTTGGTCTGTCGCCTTTCCCTTTCTTGTAAGACTACTCCGCCTTCTCTTGTCCGCATCTCCCATCCCTAAATCTTGTTAATCTCTGTCTACCTCTCCAATCTTCAACTCCGCACCTCTCCTTTTATCACTGTCTTTCCATATTCGTTTCACTCCATCTCTGCTGTCTTTCCTTCTCTCCATCTAGGCCAGCCCGGGTGGGTCCGGGTGGGTCCGGGACAGCCCAGCCGGGGCGCCGCGGTGAACAATGCGGCATTCAGGAGGCCGGCCGGCACCATGGCAACGCGCCCGCCCCGCCCTCCCCGCGCGCGGGCCGCGCGTGCCAAGAGGGTGCCATGGTTACATCAGGCGCGTGCCCACCCCGCGCGCCGCCGCGGCCCCGCACCATCTTACAGGGCTGGACCAGAAGGGGGCGCCCGGTCTTAGCCTCTGCCTGGAGTCAGGAGGGGCTGCCATCTTCAGAAAGTCCCTGCAGCCCTCAGTGCCTTGGTTTTCCCATCTCTAAAGTTCAGGGTGGGGGAGGGGAGAGAGGTGAGGGAGAGGAAGGGGGAGTTGGGGAGAGGGGGATAGAGTGTAGGGCTTTGGGGGATAGTTCTATATTGTGCTTCTGTATTTGATAGTGGGACTGCATGTGTACGTGCAAGTGTGTGTCCCAGTGCTTGGACACTTGTGTGTTTTACAGGAAGTTGTTGGGGGAGGGTATATGGTGAAAGGCGAGCCCATTTCCACAAGTTGTCCTCTCATCACCACAAGCACATGACTAGACACGGGTATGGAGAAATCCATGTAATAAAATATAAAAAGAAGTGGAATGGACGGCTGGCTATGGAGCCTGCTTAGTGTGCCCGAGGCCTTGAGCTCTGTCTCAGCACCTCACACAAAACGCTGTTACTTTCAGGTCGCTATGGTTAGGAATTAGGAAATGAGTGTGTGTGTGTGTGTGTGTGTGTGTGTGTTATTTGTACTTCTGCCTGTGATGGTGATGTCTGGAGACATAATGGTGTGTCTGTGGTCATACAGCTGGGTACCCGTGTGGGATGCCTATGTATGTGGTAGGTCTCTGGAGTTGGGGTGCTGTTGCAAGTCCAGGTTGCCGATCGCTATGCTTGGTGTGTGCTGATGAACAGCCGTGTGTTAAATCTGGTTCGACTTGGAGTTTGTGTGTCTGGGGGCCATGCTCATTTCATATATACTTATGTGGAGATGGGTGTGGTTTCCAAGGACTACAGAGTTCTGGTAGAACTGCCCTCCCCTCACCTGAGGGCCTCCTGGCACAGAAGGGGGTGCCCAGCTGCCTGGGACCTTGGACTCCCTACAGGTTCAGGAGAGCCCCAGCTGATGAATATTCATGAGGTGGGGGGGGCTGGCACCTACTGACAACAGCTGCGCTTCCATTTGTCTGTCCCTATTCGGTTTGCTTTCAGTAGGAAAAGGGATTTCAGCCTCAGTTCTGTTTCTCCAAGACTCGGGGTCTGGGGAATCCTGAGGACAATCACAGGGCTGTGTCAGCATGTCAACAAATGTCCCAACAGCTTGTTGGGATGGCGAAGGGGCTGTCTAAATGTTGTGACCGGCTCTGAGGAGGGTGACTGTTGTAGGACAGCGTGTCCGGGTGGCTGTGGCGTGCCATTACCCAGTTTCATCGTAGCTGTGTCCAGTTCTGCGGCACGGCTGGACACTGTGAGGAAAGGAGAATCGACCCCTTGCAAGAGGACGGAGCAGCGTGGCCTGTAGCTTGCCAGCCGCCAGCTCAACGCTGTGCCTGGGAGGTTGTAGTGTGTCTTCGGGGCCACCTTGATCTGAGGACAGCTGTGAGCCCTGCCCTGGGATTGCAGGGATTGGACCTGCTCCTCTTAACTGCGGCTGATGGGGGTGGCCGCTCTGTGTAGCCACATGGCTAGGACAGCTGCAGGGACACGCAGACGGAGCATGTCAGAGTGACATTGATACAGTGTAGGGTCAGATTGTCAGGGCAACCGAGAGGGTGTGTGAGATTGTGGGGCTGATGACATACGTCACTGGAGTTACTGGGTGTGGTGGCATTTCTGTATGTGATTGCGTGGCTGACTTATGAAAGGCCGTGTCGTTGTGCTGGTGACACTGGTGGCTATGTGGATTGCCCTTGACCACCTCCAGGATTCACAGGAACCAAGGGTATTTTATGGGGCATACAGACCAGGCGTTTACACTGATATTTTCCAAGATGTGGACATCAGCTACACACAGGACCTTCATTCCTTTGTCTCCGCCCTCCTGACTGGTTTTGGGGGAAAAGCTTCTAGAAGCATAAAGTAGGATTCTGGCTGTAGTCAGTTGGCCCCAGGGGGCTCAGATCCAGCATGTGTGGCTCAGACATTGAGGCCTTACACGTAAGCTGCTGCTGGCTGCCCTGGAGGTGGCTGGCTCAGAGGCTCCATTCAGGATCGGGCACCAGGTTAGCAGGGTGGGCAGGTCTCCGACCAGCTGCAAATGAAACATTTCCCTAACCCTACAAGAACACTGGCTCCTTGAGGCCCTGGCCAGGCACACCACAGACAAGCATGGGTGTGTCTTTTGCATCCTGGGCAGCTGTGGTGGTGGGGCGTGGATTCCCATCCGTGATCCAGTCATGCTTGTGTCTGTGTATGTGACCAGGAGTGATGCTCTGCAGGTTCTCTTTGTATGTGTGCGTGTGTGCACATGTGGGTGTGTGCACATGTGGGTGTGTGCACATGTGGGTGCACTGTGTGTGCCCCTACGTATAGAGGTCAGAGGTCAACTTTGTTCCTTAGATGCTGTCCACCTGGTTTTTTTGGTTTTTACATTTATTTATTGTGTGTGAGTGTGCGTATGAGGCTGGGCACATGTGCCATAACATGTTCACGGGGGTCAGAAGACAACTTGGAGGAGGGGACTCTCTCTTTATGATGTGGTTCCGAGGATTGAACTCAAGCTATTAAACACCTTTACTCACTGAGACATCTCACTGGCTCTTTCTTGTAAATAATTATATCTGCAAATAAGTATACAAATAAGTATGTGTACTTATTTGTAACAAGAAGGATGTTTGCATGGAGAGAACACATGCACGGCACTGGCACAGTACACATGGAGGTGGCGGCAAGCGCCTTTATCCAGTGAGCCGTCTTGCTGACCTTTTTTTTTTTTTTTTTAAGGATTTATTTGTTTTATGTGTATGAGTATTTTGCTTGCGTATGCGTGCCTGGCGCCTTCAGAGGTCAGAAGAGGGCACCAGATCCTCTGGAACTGGGTCAGAGAGCTGGCATGTTAGTGAAGGGAACGGAGGCCAGGTCCCCTGCAAGAGCAACACGTGCTCGTCACACCGACCCATCTCTCTGGCCCTTCCTGAGTCAGGGTCTCTCACTGGCCTGGGGTTGGATAAGCATGCTAGCCTGGCTGGCCTGACCAGCGAGCGTCAGGAGTCTGCCTGTCTTACCTCCCTGGTGCTGGGATTACAGGTGTACGCCACAACAACCTGTCACCGCTTCTACCACTTCTTCTTCTTCTTCTTCTTCTTCTTCTTCTTCTTCTTCTTCTTCTTCTTCTTCTTCCTCCTCCTCCTCCTCCTCCTCCTCCTCTTCTTCTCTTTTTCTCCTTTTCCTTCTTCTTTTTCTTCTCCTCCACCTCTTCCCCTCCCCTCCTCCTCCCTTTCTCCCTCCTCCTTCTCCCCTCTGCTCCTCCCCCCTCCTCTTCTTTTCCTTTAATGTGACTCTGGGGATTCAACTCCTTATGATTGTAGGAAGAGAGCTTTATCAAGTGGCTTCTCTGCAGACACCGCTGACCTCCACTTTTTGAAAGACATGTTGTCCCAGGTTATCCAGTCTGGCTCACAGCACTTCCTTCTGCCCCGTCCTGAGCATGGGGATGACTAGCTGTGCCTAGTGTTTGGCACGGAGGGGGTGTTTAAATTCTTTTAAACTGCTTTTTTCCAAGCCAGGGTCTTGGTGTGCTGCCTAGGCTAAGCTTGAACTCAGGGTCCTGAACCCAGTTGTGGTTGTACACACATTTAGTTCCAGGATTTGGGAGGTAGAGGCAGGCAGATCTTAGTGAGTTCAAAGCCAGCCTGGTCTACCTAGCAAGCTGCATAATAGTCAGAGCCACATAGTGAAACCTTGTCTCAAACAAAACAACACAAAACAGAAAACACACGAGCTCCCTGCTGAGTGCTGGGATTATAGATGTGTGCCTGATTTATTTAATTTAATTAATTTTGTTGTTGTTGTTGTTGTTGTTGTATTTTGAGACAGGGTTTCTCTGTGTGTACCCCTGGCTATCCTGAAACTTGTTTGTAGTTCAGGCTGACCTCAGACTCACACCTGCCTCTGCTTCCAGAGTGGTGGGATCAAAGCACCCAGAGTGGTGGGTAGCAGCACCCCCTGACTGTGCCTGATTCTTCTGTGCTGCTCTCGGAGAGAGCCACACATAGCCAAAACTGGCTTCACACCTGTAATAGAGATAAGAATGGTTGTGAACGTCTGATCCTCCTGCCTCAGACAAGGGTAACCACACCGAATTTATGAGGTATCAGGGATTAAACCTAGGGCTTTATCCTGCTAGGGGAGCGGTCTTCACCTGTGCTTCATCTCTGTGTGTTATCCTTCTTGTGTGTGCTGTACCCACAGAGGCCAGAAGAGGGCGTGCGATCCATTGGAACTTGTGTTAAAGGCATTTGTAAAGGGCCTAAACTGCCTGATGTCGGGGCTAAGAACTCGGGTCCTTTGGACGAGCAGAAGCATTTTAACTGCTGAGATATCTCCAGGCCCTGTTTTATTTTGTTTTAATTATCTATTGCACGTGTGGAAGTCAGAGGGTAACTTGCCAGCCAGTTCTCTTCCCAACTTGAGGCCTCAGGGATCTAACTCAGGTTGCCAGGTTCGGCGGCGGCGAGCAATTTTACCCACTGGACCATCCGCTGGCATCTGATGCAGGATCTCATGGAGTCCATGGGGGACTCAAGCTCATTATGTAGTAAGGGATGACCTTGGACTCCTGATCCCTCAACTCCTACCTCCCAAGTGCCAACGTGACAAAAATAAGCTCCGTGGCTGTTTTATGTAGTGCTGGGAATGGTACCCAGGGCTTCATGCATGCTAGCCAAGCCCTCTACCAACGCGGCTATGTCCCATGACCATCTGTGTTTTTATGTCTGTCCATGCCTGTGTGCTTCCATGGCCCTATGTGAGTGTGGTGGTAAGATTCCAGACCTGTATTCATAGGTGAACAACAGGTCTTCTGCTGTGTCTCAGAAGTACAAAACCCATGATTCTTTACACTCCTGCACACCTCAGAGTTCACAGACCAAAGAAGAGACCAGGGGTGTCTCTGCCTGCTGGCCATAGGATTCTCTTGTGAAATCAGGGACCCCCGTCTTTCCAGGAAGAACTGGGACACCCCTTTCTTTTTGGCTTGCAGCACCCACAGTTGAAATCCTTGCTTATCTTCTGTGCTGGGTGTGTGCCCACTTTCCTGAGAGGCCCACCCAGCTGCCGGGCAGCTCCGGAGCCTAGTATTGCCCAACTCCACCTTCCGTGGCCCAGGATGTGGCTGACAAAGCCCAGATGTTCAAGCCGGGCCCCCCTCCCCCCGCCGCTGGCATCCTGGCAGGCAATGCCATGAGCTTGCTTCTCGCTCTCCAACACCTGCGCGGGAAGAACACACCTGCCGCCAGCTGTAGCCAGGTGGGCAGCTGGCAAGGAGGAATGTGGGGGATTCCAGCTGTGACACCCAGCTGTGCCCAGCCCCCTGGTAGCACCCCCTCCTTCTCAATTTCTTCAGGACCAGGTGTGCCCTCAGATTTGGGCTCTGGGAGACAGGAAAGCTGGGCTATTGCTCTGCTTCTCTGTGAGAAATCCCCCCTCCAGCTGCCAGCTGTGAAGATGCAGAATATGGTGACTCTGTATCTCTATATCTGTGTGTGTGTGTGTGTGTGTGTGTGTGTGGTGTGGTATCAAAAATGGGGTCTGAGTGAGGGGTGAGCTGAGTGGGAATATGTGTGACTCCAAGGGCAAGAGCTTGGCTTCTTGGTGTAGACGGACATAGTGTGTGAATGTAAGGAAAAGTATCTGTGTGCACATGGGGTGACGCTCTGGTGTGAGTTCCAGTGTATGGTTTGACATATGCGTGTCTGTGAGCGAATGAAGGGCTAGACTGTCGGTGTGTGCAAAGATGGAGGAGACAGTGTGTGTGCCATAGATGTCGTGTGTCTAGATGAAAAATGGATA